>JAKWJA010000234.1:0-73552 GCA_027704765.1 Solanum habrochaites
TTTTTGGGTCAACTCAAACTCGGTTTCATAGTTCGCCTGACCGCGTTTTGGACTCACCTATTTTTTGATTTTTTTTTTAAAACCCTTATTTTCCAACCTGTCCTAATCTAAGACAGACAACAATATAATAAGAAAAATAAAAAAAACAACACAAAGGGCTTATGCCATTACAAATAGAAATGCAAAAAAGAATAAAGAAAAAAAAATCTTCTGTCCGTCTTCTTTAACTTCTTCAATTCTGAGACTTCGGATCTGTACTTCCAATTTTGGGGTGGGAATTCGATGAAAATACTCGAGTCTTGATGACTCTCATCATATTGCAAAGGAGAGGAGTTCACATGATGAGCAGTCGGATAGGTTTCACATGCAACCACCAAAAGACCTGAAAAAAGTAATTTGAGATACTATTTGCTCAATGAGAGAGGGAGTCTTCATTTAAACTCATAGAATAATTCATTTGATTTTAACAATACGATCGAAAAACAAGACATATCATATCTTACCTTGAAGCTTAGGACGAGTGCCTTTCAAAGTGCTAAGAATACTTGATAGAAATGGTTATACTTGCGAGCCCTTCAAAAAGGGTTCTCTTCGAGAGCATCAACGTGACTATGTCGAGCAGGAAATGGCAAACTTCAGACCAACTCACGACCTAGTATTTTCGAGCAGAGCGCTTAAAGGGCTGCGTCCCCCCCCCGCCGGATTGAGATGACGATATCACTATCAACAACTCTGAAAGGCAAGCCCTGTTTCGGACTCCCTTCAGCTGAACAATCCAAAATAAGAAATGAGAAGGAACCGAAACTTTCGACTTCGAGGCTCTCAAATGAAATGTAATCCCCCTTCCTCGTGTTTCAACTCACTGTTCTCCTAACACAAAACAAAGAACCACAATATGTTTTCAAGATTTTTCTCAACCCCAAGTTTTCCCTCTTTTGAGATTTTTCAACCTAAATCACTAATTCCAATCTCCAACCCAAACTCTAACAAAAATCGCCCTCCCCCCCCACTACTTGTTTTCCCTCTGTTTTCCAGCAAGCGAACAGAAAAAGAAAACATATTATTTTCGATATACAGCTCTTGTATCCTCCGTGATAAAAAAAAAACTTTTCCCCTTCCAACTCCCCCCGAAAAATCGTCCACCTTTTCTGAAGAGGGGTGGGTTTTTTTATAGAAGAACTAGGGTTTTCAATTAGGAGGGATGACGGGGTTTTCAGTCCATTATTCGAATCACAAAATTTGAAATCCCTACTCTCATCCAAAGAGCCAATTCCGAGCGGAAAGGGTGGGAGGGTCGAAACGATTGGCTCCCGTCCTGTTTGCGAGGCGACGTGTCTTCAATCTCACCTACAAGGAAAATCCGTGTCGTTTGTGCTCCGTGCGGCTGTTGTCGATGCAGCAGGACTGCAGGTTTCCGTTGCTACCACCATCCCCCACCACGCTCGATGATAGAGAGAGGAGAGGTAAGACGAGACGCCGTTTTAGACATTGTAATAGTGAGAGAGCGGTGGGGAGAGACGGGGGGTTTTGGTTTTTTTTCGCTGGGGTTCTTTCCTGTTGTCTGGACTGGTCGTTGGTGTTGGGTGAAGAGGAAGAAAGGGGAAAAGGGTCTGGGTCGGTTCGGCGGGTCAGGGTTTGGGGTCGGTTAGGAATGGGTTGGGTATTTTAAATTTTGGGGGGTTGGGCCGCTTGAGTTTTGGGTTGATGGTTTTTTTGTTGGTTGAGTGGGTAATTGGGAAGGAAATGGGCTTGGGCTTTGGAGAATGCCCAATTTTCGCTCTAAAAAGACTAAAAGGGAACACGAGTCAAATTTTAAGAAAAGCGATCGTTCTAAAAACGAATTTGGTATAATTTATTAACGAGCCTATTTATTTGTAACATACTATTTAAATTATATCACATGATTCCAAATATAGTCATGATTTAAAAATAACCTAGTTTAAATGACTAATTTTCTAAACTTAAGATTATATCTATATATATATATATATATATATATATATAATATATATATAATATATTATATATATATCTATAATCTTGAATGAATATATAATCTATTAATTCTATACATAATTAATTTAATTAATATAATATATTTTTAAATTTATGAATAAGTAGCATAAATCCACGTATTATTATATACAATTTTTTTTAATTTTCCGCAGATTTTATAAAACAATTAACTTAATAATTTGTGGGGAAAACTCACGAGAGGTTTTCGATAATTAATAAATTTATACCGATGTGGGTCAAAAAATTGGGTGTCAACAACTGTCCTCATTTTGCTTGGGTGGATGCAAGCACTCGAGGAAAATGAAATGGCTGACCATTGACCAACTCCACTCGCTTTCTTTTTTCAAGAAGGATTTGACACAGGGTAGGAATTACTGGCCGAACCCTTGAAAACGGGTCTCCTACATTCTGCAGCTATATGAGAATTCAGGCCACTTGTAGTTCGATAAGCTTGATTTTTACTTTCTGTATGATTTTGAAAGAAATAAAAGCTACCTCGATACGCGATTATGAAGGTATCGAAATTGCTCGATAAATAGGATTCGAGAGCTGAATGTTGGAATACAGCCGAGTTTCACACCCTTGCATTCCGCCTACACATATCCCTTACATAAACCTTCGGATGAGGCTTATGTGTAGTTCGACTTCAATCGAATGGAAAACGGAAATCTATTAGCAGATGACCCTCGGTTTGGACGAGCGCAAATTAAACGGAGTATGAAAAAGAGGCTTGTTAACCTCTTAGCCATGAATGTGTAGCTCTTCAAATTCCATAGGTAAGACATCAACCGACACAACTTCGCAAGCTCTTGGGCGCATTGTCACTCTCATATTTGAAACTTGCTTCCGATGAATCAAAAACTTCCGGATTCGAGACGATAACAGACTAAGGAAACACCCGCATGCCTGCGAGAGGGGTGGTTCGATTGTGGTGGAATCGCTTCTTCTTGCTCGCGTCTAAGAGTTTGACATCCGTTCTCTTTGTACTGTGTCCCGTTCGCTGCTAAAAAAAGTTCTCACGTTGTGCTGGCATCCTTTTGTGGATGTCCGTCCCACCTGTGATTTTTGGAGAATTCAAATCCTTTTGGATGTCTCGACAAGACTGAGATAAAACTCGTCAATCTTACACACAATGCATTTAGGATTGAGAAACATTGTCTTTTTTACCATGTCGACCTGCATTGTTCCTTCAATACGACGTTGACTCGATCGGTCTGACATCACAGCAAATAAACTTATGCCTTGTGTTTTGCAGTAAATCTTCAATGTACTCTCATTTGATGCTAAATAAATAAATAAACGTTGATGCGATGTTTATGTCTCCTTTGTCTTCTTGATGCTCTTCTTCTTCTGATGTTAAACTTTTCATAAAAAATAATAATTCAGTTGAGGACGATGGATAATACTACTGCTTTTGGGATCCACGCTTTCCCTTCTTTATCCACATGTATGTCCCTCCGTTGCGGGTCATGAATATCTTCCCCGGATACGTAATTCTGCGAGGTAATAAATCTTTCTCGTAAGGCATACTTTCAGCGATGCATGAAATCTTTTCGCGATGCGTAAAATTCCCCTGCGAGTTATGAAGTCTTCTCGCGATGCATAACTTTCATTCAGCGAGGCATGAAATCTTCTCGCGATGTGCAAATTTTCGACGAGGCATGAATCTTCTTCTCGTATGCATAATTGTTGATCGCAATGCAATGATTTCCTCAATGCATGACTTTTATTATCTCGCAAGGCAATGATTTCCGCGATGCATGACTTTCCTCACTGCATGATTTCCCCCTTTCCCCGCAATGCTGATCTCCGGATGCATGGTTTTTCGCATGCCTGAGTTTTACTCGTAAGGCATGAATATTTATTATCGTCTGTGTTGATATAACGCAAGACGACTTCCAATAAGATATCGAGTTTGATCGAGAATAAAATAATAATAAAATACTATCTCTCTGGGGTAATGCATTTCCTTGTTGACAATAACTATCTTGTTTGATAATGCCATACGTCCTTTTTACGGAAATCGGAAATCTTTGTTGAGATTTCCTCTTTGATTCACCAAATCTAGCCAGAGACTTTGTTGTAAATTTCATATTGTTGGAAACTGTAATTGAAATACCTTCATATTCCCAGTCTTCGACGTAGCGCTATAAAATGCTTCCTGTTCTCAGTAAAATTATGATTTTGTGGATAGTTTTCTCCTCTTTGGAGTTCTCTGTAACCAGCTAGCTATGCTCAATAATTTCCAACTGTAACGCGGTTGGATGCTCGATAATAGTCCAACTGTATGGGTGGATGCTCGCTAATAGTCCAACTTAACGAGGTGGATAGCTCGATAATAGTCCAACTGTAAGTCCGAGCTGGATGGGAGTCTCTATACCTTTTCCAAACTGACGAGGTGGTGGCTTCCGATAATAGTCCACTGTAACAGAGGTTGATGCTCGTAATATTCCACTGTAACGAGGTGGATGGCTTCGATAATATTCCAACTGTACGAGGTGGAATGCTCGATAATATTCCAACTGTAACGAGGGGGTGGATGCTCTTTTAAAAGAATATTCCAACTGTAACGAGTGGATGCTGAATAATAGTCCAACTGTAACGAGGTGATGGCTCTATATTATTCCAACGTTAACGAGGTGGATTCTCGATAATATTCCAACTGTACAGGTGGATGGCTCGATAATATTCCCTATAACGAGGTGGATGCTCGATAATTTCCAACTGTAACGAGGTGGATTCTCGTAATCTTCCAACTGTACCGAGGTGGATCTCGATATAAATATTCCACTGTACGAGGTGGATGCTCGATAATTTCCCAACTGTAACGAGGTGGATGGCTCGATAATATTCCAACTGTACGCGTGGATCTCGATAATATTCCAACTGTTAAAACGAGGTGGATGTCGATAATATTCATGTGATTCAAAAAAATAGAAACCTGAAATGGAAATGCATATATACGCACCCTTATTGGTGGTGGATCGCCAAACAAATTATTGCTAAAGTCTTTGATTGGCCAACAAGACCACATATCCACTTATGGGGTGGATACCCCACAATTAGAATATGACTCTGACTATTCAAGAAACAAGTATGCCGAATTTGGCCACCGACAATCTACTAAAACTAAAAAACAATGTCGCGACTCTGATTCTGTTCTTTAAAAGAAAAAATACCGAGGTGATGACTTAATTCATTCACAGTGTCGAAAAATAAAGACACTCTCGTCTTCTTTGACAACTCAGCAGAATTTGAGTTTGTTGGCAGTCATGTATTTCATATCATTCAGCGAAAACGTGTAACAATGTCGAGAATTTGACTTCAAGGAGATATTGGGCACCATCATCTTTCTGATTGATTGACTCACGTCAAATTCCCTGGCACACTTCGAAGTTAGTGCACTTTGATCATCTTCAAAATTGATGTCGGCTTTAATATAACGACTCTATCATACTGAGCACCTGCAAGTTTGACTCCAAAGTTAGTATTCGTAATGAAGTAAAGAATAGAAGTAAAGTTGAGGAACTAAATTGAGTCGTTTTTGGCTTATATCCGATTAGGCTAGATGATCCAACTGTAATCTTTGATCATGACTCATAACTAGCGATCCACTCTCGCATACTTTGCTTCTTGCAACTTTGAAAGAATCTATCCTGTTTGGCCTAATATTCTGCAAGATAAAAAGAACTTGTTTATAATCACCCGAAGCACTATAAAGAATACAGATAAATGAGTATGGAAGAATTTTCAAGGTTTTGTTGACGAGTCCACGATGGGTGCAGTGACGCCTTTGTCATTCCTTGACAGCTTTATATAGCCATTTTTTGTGACTTCAAATGTTCTGCATCCAAGAAAAATTCTAGTTTGAAGGACTGATCTGTGTTTGTCCCTTGTCTCATGCCCTCATGCAGTTTGCTTACCCGCTCCTCGCACTGTCCTTATTGATGGAATTTTGATGACCCTCCTCAAAAGTTGTCCCGGCCCACTACGATATAGAAGAACTCTTCATGATGTGCTCTGTTAATTCCGAGGTTTGCTCATTCTGAATTTTGAGGCCCCTCCTAAAATTTGTCCCCAGTTTACTCAATAAGTAATCAAAATACATTGTGAAATTTTGAGATCATTCAAAATTCTGTCCCTTGCAAACTAGATTGTCCGTAATTTTTTGAGATCCACCCAAGGTTAACTCCGTAGAATTTTCGGTCCCTTCTATTTTGACTTGTTAAAGAGTCCAATTCAATGAAATTTTGAGATTCCCTCTCAAAAATTCTGTCCCAGGTTTCCATTTGAGGAAAATGCAAATCTTACGGGGTATTGACGAGCCGTTGTGGCGTCCTAGCTATCCCATTGGATCAGGAATCCGGTCAAACGGAGTTCCCTTTCCCCTCCTCAAGATTAACATAGAAAGTTTTGATAAAGAAACGATCGAGGGGGCCCGACATAGGCCCGCTACGTATCTCCTCATTCATTGAGAATTCAGTCGAACGTAGTTCAAACAATAAAGTTGAGACATTTTCAAAAGAACGGTAACAAACATTCGTATTGCCAAAATATTGGCCAATGGTTGGGCCATTCTCTTCTCGAAGAAGATCTTCAAACGACTCAGTTTCAGAAAATGTCGTGTCCTCACTCTTGCGCATCAAAATAGTATTCCGTTCAGTGTTTCCTCCTCCTCATATTGATCAGTTGGTTATGTTGATCATGTTTTTGTATCTTGTGCTTCAGAGGTAAAAATTCTCTGTGTCATATCCACGGCTCCTAAATGATAAGCACATCTGTGGTCAGCTCTATAAATTTACACCCCAAGGATTGGCTGGTCTCCTTCTATTGGATAGAGCATACCCCTTTGCTTCCACTTTCATAAAGCTGAGTTTTAATTCCCTTAATGGGGTAATCTTAGGAGCCTTTCTGATTTTGGGCGAGGAAACTTGTTTCCCTGATTGACACTATTGTTTTGATATTTCTTTTGAGAAGCTGACCAAAGCATATGAGTATAACCGTGATCATACTTACCCACCTCCTCCACTTTTCCTTTTTGATTTTGTCCATATCACTAATTCTAGGCGACTTCCTTAGAATCACAATGCGATAAATTTGGTGATCTTTTTCCATCTGAAACCATTCCCAAAGCTTCTCTCCCACTTTAGCAATCTAGCAATCTCGACAAACTTTTTTGTCCCATCATGCACAACCTTCTCCCATAGTAACTACCAGCTCTTGATTAGCGATGAACTGTCAGTGATCCTCACGTTCGGACATTGGAGGGTTGAACTCTTCGACCCTACATCTTTTTCTTTTTCTCTCCATTCCCCAATTCCTCCAGCGAAAAGCGTACTCCCTCGATAATTTTCTCTGTAGACTTAAGACTTCTGTTTGATATCTTTCTCTAAGTAGTGCGATCTGGGGCATATCTATGTTAATGTCCACATCTTTTCCGTGAAATCCTTTGCGAGTGCCATTCAACTTTTCCCATTGTTTCTCAACCGCTCTTGTGATGTAAAGCCACTCCGGAGGGCTTCTTCCACTTAAACTTCTACGAAGAGACGCACTCAATAATGGCTCATTTTTGCCAACTCCCCACGAGTTATCACAATAAACTTTCAGATGTGTCTAGAGGATTTCCGTTCCGTTAAAAAGTGACGAAATCTTTCCACTTTGAACCCTTCTGGAGGTCGAGATTTGAACCTGGATCATAAATCCGTAGAGCTCAATCCATCGACTTCGGAAATGTCATGCAACTCTTTCATGGCTTTCCTGATCTCTTCTTTTTCATATTCAAAGCTTGACTACCTCTTCTTTTGACCTCACTCCACTCTCTCTATCGCTGTTCCTTGTATGACAAGCGTCGGAGCAGTCGTCATACAATGGTTTCATTTTTTGAAATTGGGATTTTGTAAAGGATCTTTTGAGGTATGGGATGGGGGAACACGTATGGATGCTGGGTATTGTGAGTGGCTTGATAATTTTGCGGATCGGTATTTTGGTTTTTGAAGATGGGGGAAAGTTTGAGCATTGTTCGTCATTTTTGTTTTGAGTGAGCTGAAGGATTTGATTGGTATTTTTGAGGTGATGTGCGTGCTTGACAAGATGTGGTAGCGTGACGGGTAATTGGGGGATAGTTGAGTCAATGTTTTGGGATTTTCAGGGGGGGGGTGTAAGAGAAGAAGGTTCTGAACCTGTTTCCGTTCTTTGGGGAGGAATTGGAGTAATGTCTTTCCTCATCCTTTGAAGGGTTTAAGGATGAAATGGTTAGGCAAATCTTGCATTCTTGCATTTCGAACCCTCATTTCGGCAAACTTTTTCCGCATCAACTGCATAATCAATTCATCTTTCAACCCTTTATCAGCAACTGCGGGTTGAAGCCATGACAAACATCATTCCAACGTCACTCTCCTCATTGTTATCCCCCATTGTTGTCTTCTTCGTCTTTTTTTTTTTTTGTAAATTTTTGATCGGCGAAGGAATCTTTGGGGTCTTAGACCTTGGTAAAATCCGGAATGATCAACCACCTTACCAACACAGATCAGTTTAAATAACCACCTGTGCAATGAAAAGAACTAAAAGCCAGTATGTTAGTGCCTGAGGTGGTAAATATACAAGATATCAATTAGTCGTCAACAGATAAGAGTGCTTTATTCGGAGATAGACTGGCCTCACAAATATAGATAACCCATTAAATAGACAGGAATTTTTTACTTGACTTTGGGAATAGGAATAAAAATGTCGCGTGGAGTCCGAGACAAAAGTTGGCGGGTAATCTTTCATCATTACCAGTACTTAGTTTTGATTGAGATGTAACTCCAATTTCCCTCGTAAGAGTCGAAAAAGATAATTCGTCAAAATTCTTTTGATTGGAAATTCTTTTCGATTTTTTTTTTCCGGAGACTAAAGACTCGAAGATATTTGATGCACTTTTGTAGTGACGTGATATTTATGCTTATGGGTTCTAAATATTGAAGAAAGACAAGGAGGAAGTGGATGGCGGGAAAGGGAAGTGGGGGGAGAAGGACGGAATAATTGGGTTGGGGAGAGGGAGGAATGGGGGAGGGAGTGATAGTGGGTTGGGGAGTGTTGAGTAGGAGTGGCCAGATATCTCCAGATAACAACATATTCACATAAGCAGTTATAAACCCAATATTGCGCCGTTCTAACACAGATATGTGAAACCTTTTTCGCCAGGTGGGCCTGCGATTTGAGGAATGTATACGTTCATTTGAAATATTTTTCTCGACCCCGTTAACATCCTTCAATTTACACCCATAAGTATGAACGTCCATTAGGCCGTGGCCGTTTTGGACTCACGGTGTTCTTCTAATGACCCAACACGCCGTGGTTTGGGTCATCTTAGGCAAAGGCGCTATTTTGGATTGATTTAGCTCATCCCTAGGTTTACTAGAATTGTTTCACATTACTGGCTATATTGGACTGCTACCCGAGTCGGACAAACATCGGGTGGAGCTATCGAACACGTCGGTGACCGCAATTCCGACTATTTTGTTCGATCTCCCAAATGATTTCTTGGGTAATCGAGAGAAGTCTCGTAAGCCGCGTAACTTACTTCCCGTTTCTAATTCAGACTATTTTGCCGTTTGGCGGAGAGTTTATGCCATAAAGCAATTCTTCTAAAAAGCCTAAAGTATTTAAACAGTACACAGTTATCGTCAATCATCAAACAAGTTAGTCTTAAGTTAGAATGCTCCAAAATCCTTTCCCAGCGGAGTCCGCCATTTCTGTTTCAATCGAAAAGATTATTCGGAAGAGTTTGTTTATTTTTTAGAGTTATTTTGACTTTAGGAGTCGCCACTTATATTTTTAAGAAAAATCAAGAAAACTTTTTCCAAACAACCTTAAACATAAAAATTATTTTAAAATATTTTTAGGGTTCGTTATTCCTTATTATTGTCTTAGGAAGTGTAAGGCACCTAAGACACATCCGCTAACTTAAGGTTTTCCGCGTTTAACTTATTTGACATTTTATATTAACTTTTCCAATTCTTTTGTTTATAGAACTTATAGAACTTACTTAGCGAATTCTCCAAAAATTTTTTTAAAAAAATATTTATTGAAGTTAAAATTTAACTCTACGGATTTCCAAACGTAAACATCTTCTTTTCAAGTTTCAATTTTTAATTTGAGTTTGATTAAAACAAAAGACGTTCGATGGGGTTTGGAGTTTCTAATCCTAAAGTAATGATAGCCCACGCAACAGATAAAACAAGTAACGGGAAGGGAGAGAGAGAGAGTCGATTTTTGGGTCCAAACTCGGTCTTTCGCCTGACCACCGCGTTTTTTGGACTCACCTTTTTTTGTGTTTTTTTTTTTAAACCCATTTTTCACTTGTCCCTAATCTAAACATACACAGATAAATAATAAAATAAATAACAAACACGGTTATGCCCATTACAATAGAAATGCAAAATAAGATAAAGAAAAAAAAATCTCTAGTCGTCTTCTTTAAACTTTCTTCACTTCTTGAGACTTCGTATATGTACTTCCAATTTTGGGGTGGGAGATTCATGAAAATAAATCGAGTCGTGATGCTCTCTCCTATTGCAAAGGAGGAGGAGTTCATGACGAGCTCGGATATGTTCACAGTGCAACCACAAAAGACATGAAAAAAGTAAGTTGGATACATTTGCTCAATGAGAGAGGTAGTCGTCAATATTAAACTCATAGAATAATTCAATTTGATTTTTAACAATACAGCGACAAACAAGACATATCATAACTTACCTGAATCTTAGACGAGGGCCATGTCAAAGTTCTAAGAATACTTGAATAGAATGGTTAATACTTGAGACACTTCAAAAAGGGTTCTCTCCTCTTCGCTAGCAGCGAACGGGACTACGTCGAGCAAGGAATGGCGAACCTTCAGACCAACTCCCGAACCTGTATTTCGAGCAAGCGCTTAAAGGGCTTGGCGTCGCCGGATTGAGATGACGATATCACGATCAGAAACTGAAAGGCACGCCCTGTTTTCGGTACACCTTCAGTTGGACAAGTCCAAAGAGAATGAAGAAGGAAACGAACCTTTGACTTCGAGGCTCGCAAACGGTACTGCTATCCCTTCTCGTCGTTTTCACTCACGGTTCTCCACACAACCGAGAGAACCAGCAAATATTTTCAAGATTTTTCTCAACCCCAAAGTTTTTCCCTCTTTGAGATTTTTCAACTAAAACGTAAGCCAATCGTCCAAACCAAACTCTAACAAAAAAATCTCCCCCCACCCCCCCACTGTTTTCCAGCAAGCAAAATACAGCGAACAGAAAAAGAACATATAGTATTTTCGATAATAGCTCATTGTATCAATCTCCGTGAATAACTCTCCACTCTCCAGAAAAATCGTCCACCTTTTTCTGAAGAGGGTGGGTGTTATAATAGAAGAAACTATGGTTTTCAAATTAGGAGGAGGGGGGTTTTTCACAAGTCCCATTTCGAATTCAAAATTTGAAATCCCTATCTCATCCAAGAGCAATTCGAGCGGGAAAGATGTGGGAGGGTCTAGAAGCGATTGGTCCTGCGAGGCTACGTTCTTCATCTCACGCCTACCAAGGATAAATCCGTGTTTTGTGCTCACTGTGGTGCGGATGTGTACGATGCAGGAGGACTGCAGGTTCGTTGCTACTTCCCACCACGCGCGATGAGAGAGCGAGTAGAGGGAGACGAGACGCGTTGGAGCAGGGGATAGGGAAGAGCGTGGGGAGGACGGGGGGTTTGTTTTTTTGTTTTTTTTTTTTCGCTGGGTTTCTTTCTGTTGTCCTGGGACTGGTGTGGGTGTTGGGTGAAGAGGAAGAAAGGGGAAAAAGGGTCTGGGTCGGGTCGGCGGGTCAACAGGGTTTGGGTCGTGTAGGGATGTGTTGGGGGTATTTTACATTTTTGGCCGCTTGAGTGTTGGGTTGGCGGGGTTTTGTTTGGGTTTGAGGGTAATTGGGGGAAAGGGCTTGGATTTTGGAGAAGGGCCCGCAATTTTCGCTCTAAAAAGAATAAAAGGGAAACGAGTCAAATTTAAAAAAGCTGATCGTTCTACAAAAAAAAACGAATTTGGTATAAATTATTACGAGCCTATTTAATTTAGTAACATAGACTATTTAAATTATATCACAATGATCAAATATAGTCATGATTTAAATAAACTAGTTTAATAGAATATTTTTCTAAACTTAGATATATACATGTATACACTCATATATATATATATATATATAATATCTATATATTATCTATATATATATATATATATAATATATATATCTATATATATATCTATATTATCTATATTTTTTTTTTTTTTTGAATATCATATAATATACTAATTATATACTAATTTGTCATATTATATATTATCTAAAGTTCTGATAATAGCATAAATCCCTGTATTATAATATATACATATTTTTTTTAATTTTCGCCAGAGATTTATAGAAACTAATTACCTTAATACTTTGGAAAACTCACGAAGCGGATAATTAATTTATACCGATGTGGGTCAAAATTGGGTCAACAAACGCAATACTGGATTAGAGACGATTTTTTGGGATCCGTGTTGATAAATATACGATTTGGGAGAGTACATTGATTTATGAAATTATTGATAAAAATGTCTAGTCCCTGTCATTCCTTTCTTGTTAGTTGTACTACTTCTCTCTCATCCCCTTTCTCCTTGAGTTAATATGTTAAAAGGTCACTCACTTTGAGAATTATCTAGCAAAATTTATTAACTGTTATTTTATATCAATAAAATCACTCAACTTATGCTTTTTATCAATAAAATCACTCAACTTGTGCATTTTAGCAATAAAATCACTCAACTTATGCATTTTTTATCAATAAATCACTCCCAATTATACATTATATCAATAAAATCAATCACCTAAGTTTGATAAGATGAATAAAATTATTTTTTATACAATGAACATAAATCTCGATCAGTAATAAAATAAAAGAAAACTTATCAAGACATTTAATTAGTGAAATAGTTTCTAGTGGAAAAATTTAAGCACGTTTAATTGCTAGGTGTACAAAACAATGAAAATCGAATCAAATCACAAATCGAATCAAATCATAAAAAACTCGACTAGTGGTTTGGTTTGACATTGATATTGATGTTGGAAAATAAAACCCGACTCTATCTGGGTTTGATTTTGGTTTCATCACTAAAAAAGTCAATCTGGGACCAAACAACCCTCGACATTATATATATAATTTTTAAATTTTATTTTTACGTAAAAATACTTCTTTTATATAATTTTTAAATATCTCTTAATACTTTTCTAGGTTTTTATGTTTTAATATATTTATTTTAATGTTTGAAAGTTAGAATTCTTAATGATCTAATAAAGATTATAGTCCCTACAATGTTTTGGTAATTTATGACTAAGTTTAAATCAACTCACAGCACACATAAAGAATAAAATAATATTGAATAGTTATAAACAATTTTGTTTATAGAGTGCAAGTCTAATTATGTTGAAGTCCTGTAGGATATGGTTAGGAATCCTACTTGGGGACCAAATACGGTTTTCCCTATAAATAAAGGGTTTTCCTTCATTGTAAATAAATTTGTGAAGATCCTGAATGCTGAATATACTCAAGAGAATAAGAAGTCTTTTCTCTTCTCCCTACTTTCTTCTTCTCTAATTTATATATTCTTTTTCTCTTCTCCTACTTCTTCTTCTAAATTTATTAGTTTTCATAACAGTTATCAGCACGATTGTTCTTCTTAAAGAATTATGAAGAACGAAAAAGTGCAAAAGAGATCTTGCATAACTTATGCAATAATGTTTCTTATTCTTTCAAGGCATAATTTATCTTTATGTTATAATTATTTATGTAATAAGATCTGAAGGTAACCATCTAAAGTAAGTATTCAAGAGACCTTCGAGTTTCTAGGTTTAATTTTAATTGACTGGGAAGAGAATTCCTTAATTAGTTAATAATTAAATAAGCATAATTTAGTTAAAGATTGTTTTCATCTCTACCTGAGGTTACGTGGCTAATAAACTATATCTATTAACCTGGCTATTGTTTATTTAGAAATCTTAGTCTCATTTTGTGTGTAATTATAATATATAATCATATGAATGATCATCAAAGTGATAAATTGCAATTATTTTCAAGGCTTTTTTAGGTGAGCCTCATTGTGGGTAAGACAATGAATTTAAGTTATATCGCACCAAAGAATAACGATGGATTTACGTCCAATCGCACCAAGAGGGTAGACATCAGAACCCGCCATTGACATGCTTTGTGATGAAAGATTTGGATTCAGTCCTCATTAATTTATGGCATAAGACTTGTGTTTGAGGCTCACTGCACGCATAATTGTATGATATAATGATACTAAGGGAAATAATGAGTTTTTGATAAAAATTAGTCATAAATATTCTCGTTAAAGCAGTCCATTCCCCAAATTGAATGTACAGTCCTATAATGTCTAAAGAAGACATTGATTTAAATGATCACATGAATATGGAATTAGGTACTAAGTATCACAACTTGATGACTTAGATGATTGTAGTTCCATTCATGAGATGAAAGCCTTTTGATAAATGGTAAATAACAGCTCCATTCTTTTAAGAGTGAATGGGGTGATAACGCCAGCATTTCTAAACGTGAATGTTCTTGTAATGATTGTTCAGGCACGACAGCTAATTGTGAGAACGCATCATAACCAAACTTGAGATTGATTCTCTGCGTTCCAGAACGTAGACACATATTTGTGGACCTAGTCTCCACCTAGTGGATTGTTTAGACCATTTAATGGTCCTAATCAATGTTTCTTCGTATATGGTTTCATGCGGTGCCTCATTATTATCTCGCTACGTGATGTTTGCAAAATGTTGGCACAAATAATGTTCCTGCACAATTTTCTTCAAGATTAGTTCACCAATGTTGCTCATGACTCACACCTAAGGTGGAATAATTGATAAGAAATAAACTCTGAAAGTACCTTGGATTAATAAAATTGAAATTCACTCATATATAGTAAATCAGAAATTACTAAGCCAAAAAAGGCACATAACGTAGTACACTTGGAGTTTCCAGTATTAATAATTTTATTTAGTTTTGGCATGATAATTTGTCATTCCAAAGATGTTTCATACGAGTAATGGACTACCTTGAAAACTAGAAGATTCTTCAATAATTCTTTGTTGTTTTTCTCATGACAAGTTGAATTGATCAACTAATGTTGAGATCACAATTTCTACATTCTGAAAAATATAAAAGGTAATATGAGTGCCTTCACCTATCATGTGACATGATAAAAGGATGCATCTATAAGATAATCACATGTGCGTTTGTTGTCAACACCAGTAGTTTGACATTCAACACAATTGTTTTGTGGCCAAAAATAATAATTGAGTTAAGAGAACATTTTTCAAATATGTAATCAAGACAATTTATCTTGATAATGTTGCGAAATATACTCAAGATGTTGTGACATTAAATGTCCTGAGATAGTGAAAATCATTTTGTAAAAATAAAGCTCCATGTGTTGAGTTGAAATATAATACCGCATACAAAAGTAATTGTATGCATCAAACCAACAATTATGATCCCATTTTTCGTTCTATTGATTTATGATCATGGACCAACTATTTTTCATATGATTATTTTTGGTATGTAGTAGATATCAAAAACGAATATACAATTATCACAAAGATAGTTTCTCCAAAGATTGAGATTAGCTTTTAGTTTTGTCTAACATAAGGGAGAGACTAGAAGCACACAAGAGTTTTTGTAAAACATCGAATTGAAATGTGCCCTTAAGAAGCAAGTCTATGATATGCATGAAGCCTGATAGACTAATCAATTTCTCAATAAAATATCCTTGAAAGGGGAGGATCAAAGACTCAAAATGATCATAATAAGGAGATAATGTCCTCTTGGAGACCTACGACATAACATTTTATACCCTCATGAGGAGGGGTACTACCTAAAATAATTTAAGTGATGAGATCTCAATAATTTTTGTCGTATGTGAATCGATACAAAATGGTTATCGTTGACGATATCTTTAATGACATAGCAAGCAAATATTGTTAAAAGATGATGAGGATATGTATTCTACATACATAAAGAATGTTTGTATAGAAATAATTATCAAGTAAAACTGGAATGATGCATCTTGGTAAGCGTAAAACTTATTTGACTTGCATATCTATGCACTAGAAGATGTCATCATCTAATTATTAAATGTTGTTACTTGACAAAATTGATCTGAAAATATTGAATGGGTTAAAAATCTAAAGCCATATACAAGTTTTTGGAAAACTTTTTTCATCTTCATAACGGATAAATAGATTCAACATCATCGATCATATGATGCAAGTTGCTACGTGAATTGAAACTCTGGGCAATAGATTATTTGCTTAAGAGTAAAAGTAAAGAACTTGCCGAAATCTGTTGATCCTGAGGAAAGATTCATAAAGACACAAGATAGAATAAAACATATTCATCAAGGTTTCTACACTATGAGCTCCCACGAATGGTGATATCACATTCAACATATTTTGTACAAGTAATACTACAATTGATTTTTTCCACGCAAGTCTCTACCAACTACAAACTTTCCA
This sequence comes from Solanum habrochaites, assembly GCA_027704765.1. Classification (NCBI taxonomy): domain Eukaryota; kingdom Viridiplantae; phylum Streptophyta; class Magnoliopsida; order Solanales; family Solanaceae; genus Solanum; species Solanum habrochaites. The sequence goes on from JAKWJA010000234.1 coordinate 16,596, forward strand.
AAAAGATGTTGCACAAGCTTGAAAAAACGAGATTCTAGTCTCTGATTGATGTTGTCATAGGGAAGTTAATACTCGATGTACTCTTTTTTTCCTCACGAGGAGGGTTTTGTCCCACTGGATTTTCCTTTGTAGGTTTTTAATGAGGCCTCCATAATGCATATTATTAGATAGTGTACTCTTTTTTTCTTCACGAATTTTTTTTTTTCCTTACCTTTGGGTTTTTTTTTTTTTATCTATAAGTAATGTTTTAACGAGGCACATAATCTAACCGACCATCAAGGGGGAGTGGGTTATAACAATTGGTGTTATGTGAAATTTCTAATTATATGGAGTTCTTTGTAGGATTGGTTAGGAATCCTATTTGGACCAAGTACGGTTTTTTCCTATAAATAAAGAGTTTTTCTTCATTGTAAATAAATTTTGTGAAAATCTCTTAATCCTGAATATACTTCAAGAGAAATAAGAATTCTTTTCTCTTCTCCCTATTTTCTTTTTCTTCTAATTTATAGTTTTCATACATAAATATTTGTTTTTTTATTTTTTATATAAATTTAGACAATTAAAATAGATATCTATTTTAACTTTTTTTTATTATTGAGTCCATGTAACTACTACTTAGTAAACTTACTTTCACATGATTTAGTATTTTAAATTATGATCATTTGAATATGACTTATTAATTTGCAATATTTTTCTATGCGATTTTATTCTTTTTTTTTGTTGGATATTTTAGTGTCATTAATCCTATCATATTTTTTGTAATTTTCTTAAGAAATACTTAGATAGTATGTTTTTGTAGGACTAGAAGTAAATTTTGAAGTGCAAGTAAATTATATGTTTTTGTAATGAAAACTTTATCGAGAAAACAAAAAATCTGATTAAACCCGAATTTAAAAAAATAGAGTTTTATTCATTTGGTTGTGGTTTTATAAATTTCAAAAACCGAACAAATAGTTCATTGTATATTTTAAAAAAAAAATTCGAACCATCCAGTCATATACATCCCTATAACGTTCCCACTAATTAAAGGGTTACATCAATATTTTCATAGAAAAAACATTAAAAAAAAACGAAACAAAAATGGAAGTCCATACTCAATTTTGTTTGTATAACCACCGAATACACTGCATATTGAGAGCAGATTTTTTTTTTTTTTTTGGGGGGGTTACAAATCCGCAACAATTTTCTGAACCAGAAAAAGAAAACCGTAACAGAATAGAAATAAAGGAATTTGGTTGCTCGAGTTTTTTTCATCATGATTTGCCTGAGTATTAGTTTATATTTGTTTATTTAATATTATAAGAGTATTTGATTAACTAATAATTTTTGGTTCGCAATTTTTTTGTTTACGATTTCTTTAAATTTGTTTATTTATGGGGTTTATGTTTACATGTTATAAAAAAATAATTAATGATAATTTAGAGTTGGAGTGATTTTATTGATATACATGCATAAATGAGTGATTCTATTGAATACAAAACAAAGTTTAATGATTTTACTAGATAAATTCTTCATTCTCAAGTTGAGTGACGTTTTTGTTGGAAAACGCGACAAGCACAAAAGTATATATGGTAAAAGAATGGAAATAAAATGGGAAATATATACAACCAAAATTTTACGTGAACCCCTTCTGAATAAGGGAAAAACCACGGGCCAAGAGGAGCAACTGATATTACTATAAGTAAAGGAGTTTTTACAACTGTTTAGTCCGAATACAACACCATCAAAGTAACTACTACACACTCAAAAGGAACAACACTCTTTTGGTTTCCGTCTTACTAACTATCGCTCACACTCTATTTTTTCCCTTCAAGACTATTTTCTTTGTATAGTCTATGATCCTCACTTTGCTCTCAAATGGTTTTTCTCTCTAACTTGGTGTGTTCTACAAATACAAGATGCTCTATTTATAGAAGGATCAACCATACCTATGTCACTAATGACATATGTAAACATGCAAAGTCAAAATGGGTTGGCAAATCCTTACCAATTTTGCCAACTACAAACGTTTCTTCAACTCCAATTACTATTCCTTTTTTCACAATTGCTTTTTTACCATTGAGTGCTAAAGTTTGACTAAGAAATGGGATGGATTTCAACAATCTCCCCCTCCAGTCCCTTTACTGGACGAAGGTATCTCAACTCTTAGAGAGAGCTCATACCCACAAGTTCTTTGGCAATAAACTCGAACTTGCCTTTTGGTATATCTTGGGTCAGCAGATCTGCAGGATTTTCACTTGTGTGATCTTTTTGACGGAAATGATTCATTCCTCACTTTCTCTCTCACGAATCCCAATGAATATTTCTGACGTCAATGTGTTTTGTTCTTGCATGGTCCTTGAGTTCTTGCTCAAGTCTATTGCACTCTGACTGTCAACACTAGACAAATATACTCCATCTATTCAGCGGACCAAGCTCTTGAAGAATCGCTTTAAGCCATATCATCTCCTTGCCGCTTTCAGTAGCCGCACTAACGTCAGCTTCATTTTATGATGTGCAACACATTTCGGGCAACTTTGACGCCATGATAAGTCCCCTCCCCCCGGAAAAGTAAAAACAAATATCCATAGTGGATTTCTGTTATCAGTAGGTCACCTGCCATAATAGAATCTGTTACCTTTCAGATTGATTTGATAGCTCCAAAACAAAGCATTCATCTGAGCTTTCTCTAAGAATAACCGGAGTAACCATTTCACAGCTTCCCATGCGCTTTTTCCCGGATTTTTGAGAAATCACTGACAGGAACACCAACATGAACTGCGTGAGCAATATCAGGTCCTAGTGCACAACCATTGCATACATTAGACTTTTCTACAACGGATGAATATGGAACTTGGGCCATGTTTCTTTTCCTCCTCCCTAGCTGTAGGACACATCTTCTTGCTCAACTTCATTGACCAGCCAGAGGTCTATACAAGGCTTTAGAATTTCTTCATATTGAAGCGCTCCGTTACCGCTTCAAGTACTTCTTCTGGGCAAATAAATCTTCCCTTATCTCGTAAGACATTATTCTCCTGCCCAAAATTTGCTTGCATGACCCATTCTTTCAATAGAAAAGACTTACACAAACAACTCTTTCTTTAGCTCGTCAATCGTGGAAGTATTTTTGCCCACAATCAACATATCATCCACATACAACAAAAGGATGATAAAATCAATTGTCATAAAATTTTTGTACAATCGCAATGATCTGAGAAGTCTTCTTATAGCCCTGCTCCCCCCATAACAGATCAACTTTTTGTACCACTGTCGGAGCTTGTTTTAGGCCATAGAGACTCTTTTTAAGTTTGCATACAAAATTTCGTTACCATCTACTTTGAAACCTCAAGTTGTTCCATATAAATCTCTTCTTCTAGGTCACCGTGACCGGAAAGCGTCTTCACACATCCATCTGTCATCTCTACATTAAGACTAGCCGCCACACTAAACTGTGGCGAATCGAGGACGTTTCACACGGAGAAAATATTTCGTCAAAGTCATACCTTTCCTTTGCCGAATCCCTTACAACCAATCTAAGCTTGGTACCCTGGGCTTCAAGTTTGTGTTCTTCATTTCAACTTTTAACTTGGACACCCACTTGTTTCTTCAAAGCTCCATGCCCTTGGGCAATTTTAACCAACTCATAAGTGTGGTTCTCTCTCAATTCAAAGACTTCATCTCGTCTTGCAGGCTTCAATCCATTGTTTCTTGTCTCATCTGTTCCATGGCCCGCCTCATAACATTCACGGTTCTCTCCCCCGTCAGTGAAAGTAACACATACTCCTTGGGTGAATAACGGGAGGAAAGGAAACCGCTGTCTTGTGGACCTTCGAAGCGAATATTTGATTCGTCCACAACTTCATGAGCAACAGGATCATCAATAACAATCTCTGTGTTTTTATCAACACAACAACTCAACATGTTGATTTGATACAATGTTCTGGGCGTCACCATGATTATCAACCCAATAACATCATGCAACACTTGGTGTGAGGAACTTCATCATGATGGACTATACCATCAACATTTTGAAGTTTCTAATCTACCTTCTCCGCTTTGTCAAATCTCAATTTTTAATTCTCCATGACACTAATCTCACGGCTTCTCACAATTTCCTGTTCAAATTGGATCATATAGCCGTAACCCATTCATCTAGGCCATTCAATGAAGATCGCATTGCCTGCTTGGCATCTAATTTGACCTCCATCTTTTCGCACATGTACAAAGCTTTTGGGCAACCAATACTTCTCATGGTCCATAGGAAACTCCTTTCCATATCAAACACTATTTGGTACAATCACTTTGGCAAAGCAACCGCAGGAGATAGATTATAACATGTGCAGCGGTCAATAATCTCACGCCAAAATGAGGTTGGCAACTTTGCTTCAGAAAGCAAACATCTCACTCTTGGCCGCAAGGTCCTGTCATCCTCTCCAGCCAAACCATTAAGCTGTAGGAGTCTTTGGGAGGAGTTCTCTGGTGTCTAATACCTTGATCTTGCCTTCTTCGTCAAATGGTCCACAATTATTCACCCACCATTATCAGTACAATACATTTCCAATTTCTTTCCAGTTTCCATCTTTCAAACTGAAGCCTGAAACTGCTTAACTACACCTACACTTTTAATCTTAGTCTTCAAGACATAACCCAAAGTTTTCTAGAGCAATCATCAATGAAAGTGACAAAGGTAAAAGGCACCACCCATGTCTTTTGCTTCATTGGACCCACTAAATCAAGTGCACTAACTCAAGCAACTCTGTCTTTCTCGAGGAGGTAGGACTTAAGGAAACTCTATTTTTTTTACCTACCAGCCAGCAGTGCTCCACATTTTTCTAATTTTAGCACTTTGGAAATTTGACAATACTTCTTCTTCTTGCTAGAACATTAAGTCCTTTTCTCGCTAATGTGGCTAAGCCTCCTTGTGTCCAAATGTTGAAGACTATCCGCTCTCAACCGCATTCACCATATCAACCAATCCGAGCCGTAGCTAGTAAGACCACGACGGTTTGTTACCTACCACGAGCCACAACCAAGGAACCCTTAAGGAGCTCCATTATTTTCCATCAACCGTTGGTACTAACATATTCCTTCATCATCTAAAACACACAAAGCCAACAGAAATTAGTGCGACGAACATCAGGACATGTTTCACTTGTTTTAAAATTAGTTTATTTCCAACACTATTTTCCAACAAATTTACCCATTAAAAAAAAAAAAAAAAAAAACCAACCACCCTATGAAACGTCTATTACCCCATACTCAGGTTCCAAATCACGCAGGAGTGTAGGAGGATAAAAAATCCTTCCTTGATGTCACATTGAGATGCGGCACCAGTTGTCCACACCCAACTTGACTCATCACAAGCACATATTTTATCATGTTTTTGCAATCCAGAAACGGTAACAAAGATCTTTCGGTGTGACGGTTGGGGGGCTAGGCAATTTTCATTGCCATCTTCTTAGTTCCTGCGGCCTCTTTATTTTTGTTCTCCCTCTTCACCTCCTCCTAAACCTCCTGGGCAGACTCTTTGTGGCCTTTCATCAATGCCACAATGATAGCACTCAATATCCTTAAGTCTGCCATTGGAATTTGCTATTATTTGTTCTCTATGCTGAGGAACAACGAGTTTTATTTTCTCTTCTCCATCCCCCTGGGGGGCCCCAGTTTTTATCAGGACTCCGACGAAGAGGAACCTTGAGGTTTTTCTTCTCATCTCTTCGTTCCATTCAACACTACTCTTGGCGATCCATAGAGATTACAAACAGCCTCCGAGCGAATTTGACAATGACGTTCTAAATGTTTCCCACGATCTGGTAGAACGCCCCAATAAGAAGCACGCCGTGAATTCTTTTTCTTCTCAAAATTTGATGCCACATAGCCAGATAAGTGTTTATAATCCCCCGAAAAGTAGTCAGATGGTCTGTCATCGGAGAACCTCTGATCCTTCAAACTCCCAATCTGCTTTATTAGAACATTTTTGTTGTTGCCAAGTCTTTCGCGCATACAACTTTCAAGATGCTCCCAAAAGGGTTCGAGCATGTGTTTCTCCAGAGAATTAATGGTTCAAACACATTATCGTCGACCCTTGCCTAATGAATCCACAAACCCTGTCTATGCACCAACTCCACGCCTTCATGTGTCTATTATCGGCTTTAACAGTTGGTCAATACTGTTTAATAAAAATCTTAACATAAATCAGAATTTCTTCCATTTTCCCCTTCCAAATGGCATAATTAACACCATCAAAGAACCATTCTACGTGTGTTGGCTCCATTTTTTCCCCCTGTCCTCAGCCCAAAAAATATATTATCAGCAAATCAAAGTAAATCTTTCTGATGTTGACGTTCAACTGTGCTGGCAACCACAGAGCATCTCAATTAAAACCTGGCTCTGATACAAGTTTGGTTGGGAAAACGCGGACAAGCCACAAAAGTATCTGCGTAACAGTATGGAACTAAATGGGAAAATATGACATCCAAAATTTTACGTGGAAACCCTTCTGAATAAAGGGCTACCAACGGGCAAGAGGAGCACTGATATTACTATAGTAAGAATTTACACACTGTGTGTCACCGAATCACAACACTCAAAGACTCCTACACACCCAAAGGAACAACTCTTTGGTTTCCGTCTTACTAAAATATCGCTCACATCTCTTTTTTCTCACAGACTATTTTCTTGTATAGTCTGGAATACCTCACTTTGCTCTCAATGGTTTTTTATCTCTAACTTGTGTGTTCCTACAAATGTAGCAAGAATGCTCTATTTAGAGAGGATAAAACCCATACTATGTCACTAAGACCTATGTAAACATAGCACGTCAAAAAATGGTTTCAAATTTACCAATTTGCCAACTACCAAAATCTTTTCTTTTCAACTCCATTACTATTCCTTTTAATATAACAATTGCTTGTACCAATTGAGGTAGGCTAAGTTGGACCAAAAAAAATGGCTGGATTCAACCTATTTTAAGATCTTAACTCCTTTCTTCTTAGTGGTGTTTTTTTCAAGTTTTCCCATTTTTCCCCTTTTTAGTTCATCAATTTTTTGTAATTTCAATTATTAGTTCGTAAATATATTTATCGATTGTTTGAATTTGGAAATTGTTTTAATTTTTGCTATTGAATTCGTTACTAATTATTCAACGAGACAATAGTTATAAAATTGCATAACTTAGCCAACTAAGTACTCACTCACTTGCCTCTATAACACCTCCTAGTTTTACTCGAAGGAGTCGAAGCGTTTGTTGTAAGTGTATCAACTTGGATCAAGTGATGATAAACTATTCCTTCATACATTTGAAGGTCAATTATTAAATGCGAGAAGTGTATAATATATGGTTTAGGGTAATAAGGAACCTCAATTACCAAACGAAGTGTAAAATATTTTTATTGGCTAAGTTTTCACATGAGTTCATACAAGGATCACTTTTAAATGATATATATCTCTCAGAATATAAAGTATTGGGTACCCATAAACTATAAAATCAAACGTCTATTAATCTCTTCGAACAGCCGTGAACATATTTCAACTTTAAATTGATTTCCAGAGATGTTCTAAACCTTGGGATTTGTCTAAATACCGATAAATGTGTAGGAAATAAAATTTTTCATTATTTTACATCCTTTCATTCCTCAAAAAATTTCTACGCTCAAAACTTCAAATAATCTGAAATAACGCAAGTGGAGCATTTCTTCATCAAGTTTCTCATTAAGCGGTGAAGACTCTTCATGCGAGGGATTAAGTGTCTTCCTCGACCTCCTAAATTTAATAATTTCAATTAGTAGTATCATAAAATAGGATTTTACCCTAAAATTCAATATGTTTAAAATTCTCCGCATATCCCTATTATCCATTTTTGATTTCATTATGATATTTACTCAGTTGATCGTTATTGACTAATTTTGTGTCTGGTTTTATATGGATATTTGATTTCTAAATTCCTAACGCATACAATTTAATATATACTATGCCTTTTTTTCTACAATTACTTTTGACAATTAAACAAACCATGTAAAGTGACAAAACTTATCGGTAAACATATTATATATAAAAAAATTAAAATGTACTATTATCTCTTAACATCAGATTCACACATAATTAATTATCTGTCAGATAATAATCTCGTGCATATAGAGGGTACTTGGTATATTTTGTATGTGTACTTATATGACTTATTGAATGATGTCGTGAACAAACTTTTGCATAGACTTCAGGAAACTCCACATGATAAGCATGTGCTCGAACCACAAGTTTCATATTTTTTTTGTATACTAGTACAGACGAGGCATAGATCCGCTCCCTATACTTGTCGCGAAAAGTCATTAACACGGACTTAACTATCATATGAATCTAATTACACACTTATATACTATAAACATGAATTTAACACCATCCTGCTATTTGCACACCACGCTCATACTATGTGATGTTTAAATTCGTTGCCGGCATCAGCGTTACGTCAGGCACCATTTAGAAATTGTATTTTTTTATATTTTCTTTACTTTCTTTTCTTTGTTACTTTAACTTTATTTTTAATTATATTTACACTAATAATTTCTAATCAATTAATTAAATTTCTAATATGGTCTATCTTCATTCTTGCAAATGGATGACACCTAAGGAAAATTGTCCGCTATCGGAGTTGATTCTGAGTGGAACTAATTTTTTCATTCCACAATGTACCACAGAGCTTGCTTCGGTTTCTTCCATTGATTGACGCATTGGAAACTAACATTTCATGTTGTTTTTGCGGTTTTTTAATTGTAAATTTTTTTCGAACTTGTTTTTTCCATGTTCTTTCTGGAAATTTCTTAAAATAGAATAATCGAAAATAGTTTCTTGCCCATTCATAATCGATCACTTTAATAATTAAAAAATTTCTGCCAAAGCCCAATCGATTGAACTCCGCAAAATTTAATCGTCCTTTTTGACAGTAATTATTTCTAGTTGTTTCTTATTATTGGTTTATGTTAAGCTGAATGAGTGTGAAGAAGTGATAGGTTGGGGTGTGATGAAGACGTAGATGTTGGGATGGGGTTTACGAAATATTTAATTTTTAATTATCTTTTTTATTTCATTCCTTTATCTGACACACTGATTTTTTTAAATTATTATTAATTTGTCATGTCGAGGCATTTAGGTAAATAAAATAAATTCACTTTTAAAGATAATACCGTTATATAAATAGACGCGTCATGATAGTTTAACATGTAACTTAAATGAAAGGGAAATCTATGCCTTTTCCCATACTTCACTCATTATTAGTCCATATGAGTTTTTTCTATTTCTTTATTACTATAATTACAGTTGTTGGTTGGAAAATTTATATTCCGCAAAAAGGTTTCAAATATTTTTTGTTGGCCATAAATAAAGATAAATGACAGATATTCTCTTTTAGAAAGTTCTCTATATTAGTATTCTCTATTATTTTTTACAAATTTCAAATTTCTCATTTTCACGTTCATCAGGATTAATGTATGCATGCTCAAATTTATGTATCTTCGCGCATCAAATTAATGTATCATGATAAAATATACATCAGATTAGGTATTATATATTAAATATAATGTATGTTACTTAACGATTAATGTATCTCGCGCATCAATTATGTATCAGACTCTTATATTATTAATCTGTACGACTCTGTTTCGTTCGTTTTGGACACGCAGATTTTAATTCTGGTTAAAACTGGGCAGATGTGACGAGGCCACGACGTGGACCGTCAAGGGCACTGCGACGCGTCGTTGGAGGGTGTCGTTTCAAAATCACCTTAGAATCTGAAATTGGTATCTGAAAATCGACCCTCTGAACGTCATGACGGATGGCTATGACGGACCGCGCGGCTCGACTTCCCTGTCACAGGCCATCCACTACAAATTAAGTCTCTGAGCTGTGACGGACAGGCAGACTGGACCGTCGTCAGGCGCGACTGCCCGTCACGGGCTACGCAATCGCCAGTTCGGATCGGATTTCTTAGCACTTTTTAGGACGTTTTTGACTATTCCTGCTTTCAAATTATAAAGTTAGGGTTAATGTTAATAAGTCTAATACTTGGGGGTTAAAAGAGGTAACCTTAAGTTAATTAGTGGGTTTTATTTTCCTCCTTTAACTTAATTATATTATTAGGGTCAAGAAAGAGGTTTGAATAAAGAAAATAGAAAGAACGCAGAGGAGAGAGGAATCGTCAAGAGAGGAGACGAGGAAGGATAGCTAGGATTTTGAGAAGATAGCTTGTCTGATTCATTATATTCTTCGTGGAGGTAGTATGGTTTATTTACGATATTCGTAGTGAACTCTTATAGTGAATATTATTGCGCGAATATTGTAACCCTGCTATGTGTGTTATATTGTATGCCTTGGCAGATTATGATTAGAAAATGTGATGATTAACAAAAGCATGATGAAGCTAATTGAATCCCAAATCTTGAAAGAACGTCCTAATTCAACTTGATATATTATATATGAGAATGATGATGCCTTAGTAGGAAGTAAGTCTTGATAAATTATATAATGAGAATGATGATGCCTTATATGAAAGAAGGCTTGATAAATTATATACTGAGAATAATGTGCCTTAGTGTAAGAAGGCTTGATGAATTATGGGATGCGGTGCCACGTTCCGGTGACTAGGTAGAATATGAGGATCGGAGTGTCACGTTCCGACACAGTATAGTATATGGATCGGGTGCCACGTTCGTACCCTAGGATGAATAATGAGGATCGGAGTGTCACGTTCCGACACCAGGAAAAGGTAAGAGGAGGAGGCTAGGGGATAGTATATGGATCGGTGTGGCAACGTTCCGGTACCAGATAGAATATGAGATCGAAGTGTCACTTTTCCAGACACCAGGATGTAGATTGATTCGGGTGCCACGTTCCGGTACCTAGGATAGAATATGAGGATCGGTAGTGCCACTTCCGGCACTAGGATATAAATAGAGGATTGCGGAGTGTCACGTACGACACAAGAGACGAAAGTCTATGAATCTTGAAGATAATGAAGATACTCGCAATCTAATGAACTTAATTCCTGCAATAATGTATGGTATTGAGGCTTGAGTACCTATGTGTGACTCGGTTGTAGCGTTATTGATGATTCATGTTGTTATTGCGTAGCATGTTGAGTAATTGTAGTTGATTTACATGGAAAAATTATGATATTACTGTTCTCCTATTTTTGAGTTGGCCGTGATATCTACTCAGTACGTGTGGTTTGTACTGACCCCCTAACTTTGAATGTTTTCTCTTTTTGTTTATTTTGTAATGGCAGTGCAAACGTTCTGTCCAATTTCACTCACGATATCACCAGTCTTCACTCATCGTAAATTCAGGGTGAGCAATGCGTCTAGCTTGGACTTGGTCTTCTTCTTCAAGTCTTGATGCCTTGAACTCCCGGCATGGACGAGGCTTAGCTTTTTAGTTATTTTGTTTCTTAGACATTCCTAGTTAAGTAGATTTGAGTATAGATTTCTTTGATGATGACTTCGCAGATTTTGGGATAATAATAATGTATTGAATTGTTTTTATTAATGAGTTTAAGTCTTCGTCATTATTTCTGTTGATATATCTTGAAGATGTTAAGGTTTAGTATGGGTTGGTTCGCTGGACAATAACACTATAGGAGGGTAAATGTGGTGCCAGTCGCGTCCCTGATTTGTGTTCGGTACAATTCATTTTGAAGAATTTTATCAGTATAAATTAATAAGACAAATATTATGATTTTTATCCTTAAAATATGTGATTACTGTGCTTTGCCTAATTAAAAGACAATGTATTATCCATCTTAAGGCCCACAAACAGTTTCTATGTCATTTCCCCAATTCATGTATTATCCATCATAGTCAAATTCCTCTATACACTGGTGGAACAAAAGATTTTTATCCAATGTGTTTGAAATATAAAAAAGTAAATACACAGAGGCACAGAGAGTTTTATATATATAATAGTCTTAATCTAGCTTACTCCGCCTTTGATATACAAAGAAAATTTCATCTATAGTTTATTATATTATAATGTAAACCTCCTTTTGTTTTTTTTTAGCACACAAAAAAAATGATATAAAAACTTGTATGAGATTTTCGTCTTATTAGCCCTTTTATCTTAAAAAATCTAGCTACGGTATCACTAGGGCTAAACCTTCGTATGAAAAAAGTTTTTGAAAAGCTAAGATCATATATAATCTAAGACATTATTTTGGAACCAATGCATGAATTCTATAATTTATTTATGGTATAAAGTACGGCATTATGGCTTATAAAATGACGATCATTTTGATCATTCTACCATATAATTTAATTTTCAGCGCCTTTCAAATTTACCATTTTTATTACGATTTAACGATTTGGGAAGGATAATAACCCACATGTTTTAGCCACTTTTTGGCATTAGGAGAGTTAACATATGGCTTCAACTTAGGATCTTTGATGTACCCCAAGACATGGCTTCTGCTCTTTCACGTAGGCAGTAAAAAAAAACAACATGCCGGAGAGGCTGTGTTCCTTAATAATTGCATCGGTGCATGTACTTAACTCTGATATCATTGCAAGTTCACTGACTCTGCCCCTAACAACTCGCCAGAGTCAATAATAAGTATCGCGATATAAACATTCGGCGAAATGGACTAATCCTTCTTCATAGTAGAAAATTTTTAAAATAAACTTTTTGGGGCGGGAGGAAAAAGAAAGCTAAAGTGATGTTAAGATGGAAAGCTAATGAATAGGTGTCTCAATTTAATAGGGAATTAAGGGGGATGATCGCCATAATTTGGAATGAAATTGAAAGGGGTTAATGTGTTAATTTATGTTTGTGCCACAACTATTCAAATCAAGGATGGTTTGCTAGTTCGCTAGCACTGTTTTTTAACCTCCATCTTTAGTCTAAATTTTGAATCTCTAGATTATTTTATTTAATCTTTATAAATAAATATATTTTATTTTTCTGTGTAGTTTTTCATAGGTTTTCAAATAAATTTGATACGGCCATCGTACAAGTGTGTGACTATATCATCTACAAAGTTTTTAAACTGTTAGTGTAAACATCCCTTATATATTAATTATCTTCGCAACTCTCCCCTTATGTGCTGGCCTGATTTTATTTTTACGAATCAAGCAAACATGAAAATTCGTTTTAATTTTTGATGACAGTAAATTAATCTCATGACCTTTGCCTGCTATGATTATCGAATGTTCAAATTGGTAAACAAAGTATCGCATCTTATTCAATATTGAAAGAGTAACAACTCTTTATTAATCAGATACAACGTACAAGAAAAAAGCGATGTGAATTACTCCTACAAGGACACAATTCTATACCTAGAAGAGTCCTACGAGACAAAACTGTATACTGCAGATCTTTCGGCCAATTCAAATTGCAAACTGATGAATATATATAGGCTAACTACCAACGTTATTAATACATGATTTTTTTGAGTTTAAGTTTATGTCAGCCGATAGTATCAAAATATTATACTAAGAATTATATAAAGATCAATGCACAATAATTAATCTATGAAAAATAAAATTATTAAAGTTAGACATATGACTAACATTATTTTTACTTTTTTAGGCAAAATTACTTATCATTTATTAATATACTTTCTCGGGCATAACTCTAAAGTGAAATTCTATTCGTGTTAGAAAGTTGCATCAGTTACCATTACATCAATTTGTTGGTGGAAAAACTTAACAAAGTTTAGCACGATTTTTGTTTTTGTGAAACGAAAAAGTGCAAAAATTTTTCTTGACTTTTCAAGGAGAAACTTCATTAAATAGCAAGCGACATAATATACGCTTCTTTGTTAATGTTTTTTTATTACGATAATATATATTTGCATTTATAAAATTATTTATCTAAGAAATTAGCTATTAAATAAATAATAAAAATTAAGCTAATGCAAACTTTAATTGACGATATTACAAATCATATGAACTTTTCTTCGTCGAAAATACTGAAATATATAGTAAATAAGTTAATAAAAGGTTTATATTGTCAATTGTAATGACTATTCCGAAGCAAACATTCTAAGAGTTTAAATCACATAAGTAACATTGATAAATAAAGTCATTCTTTTGTCTTGAGCATCAAAAATAAATCGTGAACATTATGCATCGAGTGAGAGTCACTCGTCTCCTAGTGAAGTCACGTAGTAAAAGACCCCAACCCGTTTCTTTTGACCCAAACCCTTTTATTTCACCCAAATCCATTTTATATTACCCTAGGGTCCATTTGTTTTACCCACCCGTTTTCTTTCTCTAAGAACACCAAAATCTAATAGTAAATTTCGTCCGTAAATCCTAATTTTAGCTAAAGATTTCTTCGAATCTATTGTATTTTTGAAGCATTCTTGTAGATTTTATCATCGAATCAAGTATTCAGTATCATATTTGAATAACATTGGTGTGTTGTCGATCGAGGCGTTTAGTGTTTGGTGAAAGTAAATCGGTGGTTACTAGGAATTGGTGGGTACAATCGAGGCGTTCATTGTTCATACATTGTTGTCATGTCCATCTTTGAGAGGTTAGTCAAACATCTCAAAGGTTACTTCATAGTTCATACTTTTTAGCTTAGGGTTTGCTCGTCTTTAATTTTTTTTCTCCAAGTTTACTATATGTCGTCTTTCATTCACATGATTTCCCTTAATTGTTGTATGAAGTTATGTGTTTTGTTGTTGTTGTTGAGGGTCAACTGTTAAAATGTCTTTATGAATTTTGTCTTTAACATTATTTTCAGGTTAAAATGTCTTTTAAATTTATTACTTTGAGATTTTACCACGATGGTGTTATGAATATTGGAATAAAAGGGAAACAATGGGAAACCATATCATGGTGGAGGAAGTTTTTAGATGTTGATGTAGCTAAGTTATCTTATTTTGAATTGAGAGATTGTTTGAAAGAGTTGGGGTATGATGCTGAACAATGTGTGTTGCATGTGAAACTTTCTAGAAGTACTGCTATATTAGAAATAAAATCTGACTATGATACTACTTTATTTGTTTAGTGTTCAAGTCATAGAGATATTTTGGAGTGTTTTTTGTATCACTTTGTTGTTGATCAAGTTTTGGTCCCACTTTTATTGGAATTTAGGGAAAGTGGAGTAGGTGATGGAGCATCACAAAACACTGGGCCTAATTCATCTTTTGATGCTGAATTAGAACCAACACATCAGGCCCAAGAAAATGTCTCAAACCCTGCTATTTCCCCAAACCCTGCCCCTGCACATGCCAATTTAGATACATCTTCTCCTGTACACTCTTTCACTGCTCCAAATATTCCTCCTTCTCATCAAACTCCACCCCCTATCCATCCTTCTACTGATCTAACTTTTAACCATGTTCATTCTTTCTCTGATCCAATTCTTGACCCTATCCATCCTTCTAATGACCAAGATTCAGATAGAGAATCATTAAATGAGGTGAATTTAATGGGAGCGATATAGATGATGAGCTAAGAAGTTTTAGGGAGGAAAGAGTAACAAAAGGAGAAAGAGCTCCATTGCCTCCTAATCATGTCAAATTAGGAACAAGAAAAAAAAGGATGGATGCTGGGTATGATGAATCTACAGGTGGTAGTAGAAATAACTTAGAAGGAAAGTTAGCTAGTCATGAGCCTTATTATCCCTAAGATGAACCTACTAGTTTTGAAATAGATCTAAATGCGTTTAGTGATGATGTAGGAGATAAGGTTCAACAAAGAGACAAAATTAAGACAAGAAGGAGAAAGAAGGTGAATAGAGTTATATTTGATGCACCTTCATAGAAAATAGTGTGGGAATTGGGTCTTGTTTATAAAAGTGTTAATGAGTTTAGATCTGCTATTACCAAGTATGTTGTTGATGAACTTGTTGCAATTGAAATGCATATTAATGAACCAACAGAGGTAAGAGTTAGGTATACAATTAGTTGTCCTTGGGTTTTATTTGTTAGCTTTGATTCTAGGACAAACAATTTTGTTGTAAAGACATAAAATCGAGTTCACAAATGAGATCCTACTAATAATAACAAGCTTTGTAATAGCAAGTTCTTATTTAGTCACACAGTGAAATGATAAAGGAACAACCTTCCATTAGAATCTTTGAGTTTCAAGGGCTTACTAAAAATAATTAGATTTACATGTCGAAAGAATAGTGTTTAGGGGAGAAAACAATAAAGTATTACAAGAGCTAATGAGTGACTATGTTCTTGAGTTTGAAAGGATTTTGGACTACAAAGATGAATTGCTATGAACTAATTCAGGTAGTACATGTGTAGTCAAGCTTCCCGAGGAATCATTTGAAAATAATAGAAAAATGTTTCAAGGATTCTACATATGTTTTGATGCAATGAAGAAATATTTCTTAGCTGGTTGTAGGAAATGCATTGGTTTGGATGGTTATTTTCTAGAGGGAGTATCTAAAGTCAATTATTTGTTACTGTTTGTAAGGATGAGAACAATCAAATGCTGCCACTGGCTTGGGCAGTAGTTGAAGTTGAAAATAAATTTATTTGGTCTTGGTTTGTCAAACTTATAAAAGAAGATCTTCAGTTGGGAGATAGTACAAACATCACAGTAATATCAGATATGCAAAAGGTTAGAATATTTATTGATTTTTTGATTTATTTCATGTCTTAAATTTATTTATGAATGTCTTAGTTTCTTAGTTTCATGTCTTGAATTTTCTAGGTTATTGTAATTGTCATAACTTCATCATTTGCCAAATGTTGAACATAGAATATGTGCTAGACATATTCTTTCTAACTTGTCACAAAGATGGAAAGGTATTGAGAAAAAGAAATATTTCTGGAGGTGTTCAACGTCTATTTTGAGGATGAGTTAAAGGATAACCATAGTTATATGAAAAAGTTGGAAGATAACATAGTTGATCACTTGTTGTAGTATAATCCTGAAAGATGAAGCAAGCTTTATTTTAGTTTTACCTCAAAATGTTATGTTGTAGACAATAACATGATTGAATGTTTCAATTCATGGATATTAGAAGCAAGGCATAAGACTATAATTACAATGATTGAAGAAATTAGGGTGAAAATGATGAAAAGAATAGGGCAGATGATAGAGTTTTGCAATACTTGGATCTGCGACATTTCTCCAATGGCAATGAAGGTTCTACAAGAAAACACAGATAAGTCTATAAATACAGCATTGAATGAAATTCAGATGCAGGATATGAAGTACTTAATGGACCATACAAAGTATGTTGTGGGTATTCAAAGGCAAATAGATAGTTGTAGAGCATAGGAGTTGATAAGCATACCATTTTCCTCAGGCAATGGATTCTATTCACCATAGGAAATGGACCCATCAATTACATTTCCTCCTTGGTATAACCAGATACATACATGAAGACATATACCTACTTCAATGTCCAGCCATTAGCATCTGAAAATGTGGTCCAGAATCACAAAAACCTCCTGCGTTCCATCTTATGTTTCGGATGATACCAGGAAGTGCTTGACAGAAGAAGAAGAAAGATTAAGGTTAAACTAGTGGAAAACAAAAATTATCCCCCAAAAAGGGATTGAAATTTCATGCCATCACTTGTAAAATAAGGGTTAAATAAAAACAGTGTCATCTTTAGTGCACCTGTCTTTGGCAAAAGCTTTCTTCTGCGGAACCAAGTTCAGCCCTGCTGCTGACCAAGTTTTTTCAATACCTCCTTTTTTGGGCCTGCTGCTAGCTCTCACCAACCTCAACACATATTACTGGCCTCAAGAGCAACACTTGTGTTGCACAATATAGCACAAACGGATGACCCAAGAGCAACACCTAATGCCCAACAACCGTAAGAGGAAAGGGGTGAAAACAAAAAAGGGTTCAACAAAGAATGGTGAGTACAATATCCTTTATTTATTTCATTTATACTTTCTAAATAAGTGTGCTTTACTGGAATACTTATTGTATTTGTTAGGTTTGTGTTGCTAGCTAGTCAAGAATGATAAAGGGTTGTACTGCACACACAAAGTGGTGCACTAAGTAATAATGTAATTTTCCTATTTAATATCTTAAATATCATTTATATTTTTAATATCACATATTTAGATATTTATTATATTCAAGTTTGAATGACCTATGAATGCTAGTTGAAAGATTTAGAAATGTGTATTCTTCAGGCCGTTGTCACTGGAGATCTTGGGCGTAAATCAACTGTTGTGTTGAATGAAAGGGTGAACAAGATATGGGGCGCTCAAAACAACTTTTAAAAATTAGTGAGGGAATAGTGAACAACTATGGGCCACTCAAAACAACTTTAATAGTGGGAGGGGAGAGAACAAACAAATCGGACGAAGGTCTAGGCTACACATTTGACCCCAAAGAGCTCTAATGCAATCTAAATTGTTTTGGTAGATTTTTGTTTGGTAATACAATGTAGACGTTTTATGTTTTGTTGGTTGATAGGCTGCAATGCCCTTTAGTGTAGCCCATGCAGCTTGAGTAGTCCTATTTAGTTCCCTTATATAATTAAGACACTGAATTGGCATTGTGAATGCAATTTTATTTTGTGGTTTTTATAGAACATTTGGATTATGTAATTGCTTTGACAAGACTATTAACTTCCATTTTGATAAATGATTATGTAGTTTCTTGATGTTGTTTAGCAGCTTTATATGTTTCTTCTTCTTCTCTTGTAAATTGATATGATTTCTGTGTATATGTAGACATTAAATTATAGAATCAGGGGATCACCAAGAATACCAAATCAAATACTTGCCAACAGTATATGAGAACAAACTAAGATAATGGAAGCCTTGGCAAATTCTTACATTACAAAAATGAAATCAAATCTACTTCATTCATTAACACAAACAAATTCAACTAACATCTTCATTTTATACGCAAAGCCTACACGTTCAACACAGGTTGCCAATTTTTTGGTACAAGAAGAGATTATGTTAAACAAGAATGGGGGAATGGAGGAGAGAAGACACATGGGGAGGTTTGGATAAGGTAATAAAGTACGAAGGTTGTGGTTGGGTGAGCGACAGGGAAGAAGCGGGAATGTGCGCATGGGGACTGTGAGGCAAATCAGTGATGTCCCAATATGAGTTGTAATTAATGGAAGGAAGTGGGCACCCTTTCTCGGTTTTTATTTCTGCCATCTCTTGCTTCTCCTTTCAAGAAGCATCCTCATTGAAATTAACTAAACCTAAAAAAAACAACTCAAACAATCATTCAAGTTGTTCTCCCCTTTTTTGGACCTTGGTAATTTACTTTCATTTCCTTTCAATTGCTTTCATCTTCTTCAATTTTTATTGAATTGTCCATTTTTTACTCTATCATTGTTCATATCTATTTTTTTTCCATCGATTTGGTCGACTTGTAGGCTTGTTGACTTCCTTAGAATTTTCAACTTTTGAGAAAATCCAACACGATGTTAATGTGATGCGCCGCAATTCCCCTAACCAACCAACTTGGGATCACAAATTGGTTCTTGGGGGGTCAATATAATCATCCTTCTCCAAAGCCAAAATCGCATCTATAAGCATGTTTACAAATAAAAGAATTAGTCTTATGGCTCTTTGAAAATATCAAATGAATCATTCACTTTTTGAAAAAGATTAACTTACATCAATAAAGACAAACCCCATATCTTCTACCAAGATTTTTTTTTTTGGGGTCCAAGAGGTCAGCAAAAGGCAAAATAAATCTCATGTTGAATATAACACACCCACTTCCAATTCTGATCTTCCTCTTGCAAACCAAGCCTTAGTCAAGATTTTTCGAGCCATTATGGCACCTTAATAATATTACAATTACAGCGAATTAACCAACTAAAAAATAAAAAAATCCAATACCATGAAACACGTAAAAAGGGCCTGAAATAACCTTCAAAGTCTTGAATATGGTACAAAACCTACCCTCCATTTTCCAACCTCTATTGGCTCCAAAATACTCTTCGCAACCATCATTGGCTCCAAAATACTCTTGTCAATCCACCTTTTGGATTTAAAAATTGACCACTTTATTTAAACTGATGTAAATTTAAACTATTTAAATATTTTTTTTTAAAATACGTGCGCTCACTATTGTTAGAATTTAATAACTATTAACATTATTATAAACAAAATTCACTATCACCATCTACTTGCACTCCCCACTTAATAATACACGCCCGTAGTACTAATGCAACAACAGAAAGCCTATTGTTCATGAGTTTTTTCCTAAAATTTGAGGTACAAATCTCTTTTGAAGTACATTATCATATTTTACATATTCGAGTCCTTCAATTCAAATCATTCATTGAGTGTCTAAATAAAAATTACTGATAAATTAAAAGTCTGGACTATGTTAGTCTTAGTTATTTCTTCGTCTTAATTTATATGATGGTTACTTAAAGATAACATCTTTTAAAAATAATATATTAAAGTTTTGATGATTTAAACACATCATAAATATACATTTATGTACTTAAGGGTGGTTTAGTGTCGCCCCCTATTAGTTAAAGCTTGTATATGAACTTTTGTATATAAGTTTAGGGGCATTTATGCTTCTCCCAGAAGAGATTGTATAGGATTAAAAAATTGTGGTGCAAAAATTGAGAGGAAACCCTCTATTTTAGTCGCAGAAGGGTAGTTGAACAAATGTTTTTTGTGTCTTATTGAAAATTCAGTGACTTTTTTCGAGATTCAATGAACCTTTGGAAAAAACACAACTTATATTGCAAAAGAAGTCATAACTCTTGGAAAAGTCACAACTCACATATGAAAATCACAACCCTTTTAACAATTACAATTCATCACATCACAAATGACAACACCTTTGAAAAAGCCAAGCACGACTCATCAAGAAAAGTGTTAAGATATTACAGTAAATTAAACATTCACTTTAGACGTTCATAGCTTATAAATGTAATCAAGTAGGATAAGATATAGATAATACCAATAGAGGCTTATATATATAATTTTCATTTTTAATTGAGTGATCATTTTTTGTTAGGGATGTCAACATTGGGGAAAGGGACTCTATAACAAAATATATAAATTTTTCTGTGTAATTAGGATATCCATATAATGGGCTGCAACTTAGGAGCCCTTGATGTAGCCCACAAAGACAAAGGACTCTGCCTCTATCCAACCACCAGGCACATGTAGGAGTGGGTGGTATTCCAGTAAGAATTGCTTCGGCGAATGAACCTTAATTCTGAACAAGACATGTTATTGCTTCGTCCCCAAATATTCCTCCAAGTAAATGACAATGGGTGCGAATAAAAAAAAAGAAAGCAAATATCGCTAACAATAGAACACCCCTTCTTCTTAGAAGTTTTTTTTATAAAATAAGAAAGTGAAGTTTAGACAAATGAATAGTGAAATTCACCGTGGCAAGCTTTATAATGAACCAAGGTGTTAATTTTTCATTATCTACACTTGGTTGTGGACAAAAATTGGTAAATATCAATTATATGCTCTTTTTGGACTTTTGAACTAACTCCCGCTTGAATAAATTTTCATTGAATGCTCTTTTCTTTAATTTTGTGTAGTTTAAATTTTGATTAAGTTTTACCGCTACATCGATAGTAAACTCAAAATTAACGCAAAAAATAAATGTTATTTGAGTATAGCATTAAATAGTTAAACGCTTCAAAAAGGAACATGAATTTTGCTTATTTAATTTAATGAAATTACTACTAAATTAAAGACTAGCAAAAAGGAAAAGTTATTGATTAGCCGCACTTTTCTTTTTAACTACAATAATTAATGACTAAAAATTTAGTCACTATTAAGAGATTTAACTTTTTTCTTTAAAAGTGACTAATGATTAGGCCGTAGTTTCTTCCTTTCTGTTTTTTCATCAAAAGTTATTTTTATTTTCCATTATATTAATTATTATGTATTAATATTATTGAGTCATTATATTTTAATTCCTTTTGTGTCTTTTTATTATTCTATACCTTTTTGTACGTATATAGAGATTTGAAGTGTTTTTTTTTTTCTTCATGTAGTAGCTTGCTTACTATCTGAATGTTTTTAAACTAGATTGTTAGTCTAACAATATTTTTTCTTTCTTGTTTTTTCTTCAGAAGAGTTGGTCATATAGACTATACTGGTTTGTATGGAGTGCGGAATCTAAAGCGTATAAAAATTTAATAAAATTCAAAAGCAGTATATAAATTTTATATTAAACAAACGGCAAAATCGCTGGAACAACAACAATTTACTACTCCCCCAGAAAAATAAAATCGCTGCCGATCGTTAGCAATTTAAATGGTTTTTTGTAAAAATCATTTTGCAAAACTGCTGCAGTACATCGATTTTGCTTTTTCGGGTGGAGTAAATCGTTGTTGTTCGCGCGATTTTGCATTTTGGTTGAAAAATTTATATACCGTTTTAAAATTTTTGTTAATATTTTATGCTCTTTAGGTCCGACTCTGGTATGATGAGAAAGAATTAAAAGATGTTGGAGAATGTGAAATGCTATTTATCTCAAGGAAAAAGGTGAATTGATTTACATAATTTTCACCTCTTTCACGTATGAGACTAAGATAACACTAATTAAATTCTCTTTTGATGTTCATTCTCTTATTTTTGGCGTCTTGATCACCTTAATTTTCATAATCTACTAATGAAATATGGTATTGAAGTTTTTGTTTTTTAACATAATATGTTATAAAAATTGACTAACTAATGTGGAAATCACAAAGTCATCCATGAGAAAATTATAGAACAAATTCAGATAACGATGAAAAATTTATGTGGACAAAATACGAATTCACATACAATAGGAGTTCAAAATTTATCTCGATAGTAATCATAAATTTTCACAATATTTTGTTTTTACCTTAGAGTTTGACGACATTATAGGACTTCTCTTATTTCACTGGTGAAGTTATTCCTGTAACGACCCTGTTTTAGTCGTTTTTTGAGCAACCGATTTATTCTGGAAAAACTGGCAGAGGTGACGGGAGGCCACACGACCGTCAATGGCACGACGTGACCGTCGTGGAGGGTGGTCCCGTTTCAACACTTAGAAAATCTGAAATTGGGTACTGAAAATCGACTCTCCTGAACTCGTGACGGAGTGGCAGACGGCACCGTCGCAAGGCGCCGAACGCCCGTCACAAGCCATCCACTTAAAAACCAGTCTCTGTTGCATTCGACGGACAGCAGGACGGACCTCGCTCGCGACGGCCCGTAAACTGGCTACGCAATCCCAGTTCAACAAGTCGGATTTCTTTACACGTTTTAGGGAAGAGGGACGTTATTGACTATTCCCTGCTTTAATTATAAATTATAGGGTTACTGTTAATACAGTCGAATTACCGTGGGGGTTACAAGGTAACCTTATTTTAATTAGTGGATTATAGAGCTATATTTTAAAACTTATTAATTATAATTAGGTAAAAGAAAGAGGGTTGAATAAAGAAAATAGAAAGAACAGCAAGATCAGAGAGAAATCGTCAAGGGAGAACGAAAGCTTTGGGAGGATATCTTGTTGATCGCAATTCTTCTTCGATGAATGTAGGTATGGTTTACACTTTCGTATAAACTCTTAATAGCGAATGATATGTGTTGGGTTTAGTATTAATAGAGTCTTCTTTTGCTAATTATGTGTCTGCATGATGTGATTTTATATAATATATGTTGTTGATAAACAGGCATGGATGAAGCTATTGAATCCCAAACCTTGATATAAACCTAATCTCTTGTAATGATGATGCCTTGTTATAAAAGAAGGCCTTGATGAACTAAAGATGAGATGAGGATGCCTTGGAATAAAAGAAGGCTTGATGAATTAATTGCGAATGAGATAGGGGATCGAGTGTCACGTACCGACACCTAGAATTAGTGGGGACGGGTGTCACGAACTACACTAGATGGTAAGGGAATCTAGTGTCACGTACCGACACATAGAATAGTGGGAACGGGTGCCCTAACCGATACTATATGTAGGGTTCGGAGTGTCACGTAACCGACACTAGAATTATGGGACGGTGTCACGAAACCGACACGTAGATGGTAGGGGATCGGAGTGTCCACGTACGACCCTTGAATTGGGGATCGGAGTGTCAGTCCGACACATATTGTAGGGGATCGAGTGGTCCGTACGACACCAGAGGAATAAGATAATGAATCTTGAAAGATGCTAATATACTCAATCTAAAGAACATTCTCCGCAAAAGAGTATGGTGTGGAGGCTTGAGTCCTCATAATATGGATCGTGATATTATCACGATATTTGTACTTGTTGCTATCACATGTTAGAATATAGTTGATTTAATGAATCATCTGAAAATCTGCTCTCTTTTGAGTTGGCCGATGAATACATACTCAGTACTTGTTGGTTTGTATGACCCCCCTACTTTTTATGTTTCTTTTTGTATATTGTGGTATGCAGCAAACTGCCCGTCATCTTCGACTCAACAGTAATTCGAAGCCAGTCTTCGTCACAATCGATCTTCAGGGTGAGCTCCATGCTTTTCTAAGCTGGACTGGAATCTCCTTCCCTCATCGTGTCTTGATGCCTTGAAGTTTCGGCATAGACTAGCTTTTTATTTGTTTAGCTTCTATAATACCTTAGTGTAATTACATTGATCAAGATGTTCTTGGGTGTGCTTCAGTTTTGTGAATTAATGATTGTTGAATTTTAGAAGTTATTGATTGTCTTTTATTTTGATTTTAAGGTCTTCTGGCATTGCTTATGTTGATATTAAAATTACATGATAGTTTAGATTAGTTTGGTTCTCTCACATAGGAGGGCAACTGTGGGTGCAGTCGCGGCTCGGTTTTGGTTCGTGGACAAACTTGGTTCACCAGAGCATAGTTCGTTGTCTCATCACACAGAACAGGTCTAGTCAGGATCTTAAAGACGGTAGGGGAACGCCTTTACTTTTCCTTTAGAGGCTATAAGACTTTAGGAAATTCATTCTTTCTTTTCTTTCTTTCGTGCTATTTACTTTGATCCAATTGGTCTCTGGTGATCAAATTGGGTATCTGCCATCGTCACTCTATTCGCAGGATGGTTAGAACTTAGCAACGACTACGGCCAACCATCAAACCTCAGCAAGACACAGATGCATCCTGACCGCCACTGGGGCTGTGCTCGGAGTGCAACAGTGGCAAAGAGGCCGCGGTAGAGGTCGTGGGAGGACGTCCTCTAGAGGATAGAGGACGAGCACCCTAGCCCTCTGGTGCTAGGCGGTGACTCCTCCACCACTGAGGAGTAGTAAGAGAAGGGGATGATGGGGAGAATTCAAGTACCAATAGGAATGCAAACCCAAACCTACCCCAGAGCATGATCAATCCGTGCTCCTTATCTTAGTGGGTTGTCCTGATAAATCAGGGTCAGGAGCACCCCAACGTTTTCTGCACAACACCTCCGTTTTCAGAGTTAAAGACATGCAGCACTATGCCCCTCGTATGGATGCCTCATGGAATAGGCACGTTTCCACGACGACTACCAAGCTACTGGTCCTATAATGACAATGATCAGCATGAACTTTTTAGTAATTTGTCTGAAATTGAAACCTCCCGTCTCAAGGGTTGCAGAATCGATGATTCTTAGATTTTCTGGTTGACTGTCATGACTACTACCAAGATGGGTTATAGTAGAACGGTTTGTTGTTGAGTTCGTGAGTTAACCAGTTTCAAGGAACGCCAAAAATGTGGTGGCGGTCACATGTTTTAGTGTCAACCAACAGAGGCACCACCTATGACTTGGGCCTCATTCCTAGCTTGTTATATGGAGAAATATAGTTTCCCCGACCTTGAGAGATGGAAAGGGACGAGTTTTCTTGAGCCTGAGCAAGGTAGGATTGGTCGGTCAATGCATATAGGCTAAGTTTCGTGCACTATCCGTATGCCCCCAACTATGTTTCAGTCCACAAAGAGCGGATTCGCCGTTTTGTGAAGGGGTTTGAGATCAGAATTGCGAATTTTCAGCCTTACATGGATATCGGCTACAATGGGCAAAATCCCCTTCCAAGAAGTGGTAGATTTCGTCGTAGAGGTGAAGGATGTTGAAGCCAGATGATTCCCCACGGCATCGACATCAAAGAGGTTTCGAAAAGGGGGTGAGTTTTAATGGTTCTTACTCTAGAGGACATGGTTCCGGAGGTTACTCAGTCCGACCCATTTCAGTAGTCACGTACAGCCTTAGTTGGGGGCCACTCAGACCGGTCAACATTTCTCTGAGAGACCCATGCGTGAATCTAAGAGATTTATGGAGGTGGGAGACTGGACTAAAACAATAGGAAGGAATTGTCCAAAACAGAGTATAGACCCCCCAAAGCTAGAGGAGAAAGGTGGTCATGGTAGGGCCGTTTTTCTGGATAACGCGGTGCCGAGTAGTGGTGTGTCACAAAATGGCCGTGTAACGGAAACGGGAGCCACCTACAATCACAACATGGTAGGGACAAGGAAAAACAAACGAAAGGGCCCATGTTATGCTTTCGCCTAGAATATCGGAGGCGGAGACATCTTAGCTGTCATCACAGGTAATCTCTGGTTTTGTGATTGGCATGGCTTCTGTATGTTTGATCCTTGATCCACATTTTCTTATGTCTTGCTCATTTGCTAATGTCTAAATTGTACATTTGAATTAACTTTGATATGCCTATCCGTTTTCGTACTTCTTTTTCTAACTCCGGTGTGTGAGTCCATGTAGTTGAAAAAGGTATATAGGTCTTGTTTGGTGAACTTTGTGTGAGCCAACACTTATGTAGATTTGGTATCTTAGAAATGGTTGATTTTGATGTAATTCCTGGGTATGACTTGCTTTCTTCTCCGCAATTTGCGATTCTTTGGATTGTAAGGCTAAAACGGTGCGTTAGCAATCCTGGGAACAGATCCGTTAGTGTGGGGGTGACTACACTTCCAATCCCTGTGCGTATCATCTCTTTCTTTCTTCGGTTCTAAAAAATGGTTAGTAAAGGGTGTTTACTTTCTTGGGCACATCTCAAAGGATGACACTACCCAAGTCCTTCGATTGAGTCGGTTTCGGTGGGTCCGTGAGTTTCTTTAGGTATTCCTGCAGATCTTCCGGTATCCCCCAGATAGGGATATTACTTCTGTAATTGATCTTGAACCGGGTAACACGCCCCATTTCTATACCCCCTTACAGAATTGCCCCCCGCGGAGTTAAGAGATTAAAAGCCAACTTCAAGAATTGTTAGGCATAAGGCTTTATTAGACAAGTGCATCTCCTTGGGGTGCCTTCCGGTTTTTGTTTGTCAAGAGAAGATGGGAGTTTTTTCGGATGTGCTAGACTACCGGCAGTTGAACACGGTGACTATAAGAACAAGTATCCTCTTTTCCCTTCCTTCGCATTGATGACTTGTTTCGATCAGTACAAGGGTGCTTGTGTCTTCTCTAAGATTGAATTGAGATCCGGTTATCATCAATTTGAAAATACGGGCAAGGATGTGGCCAAAACTGCTTTTAGGACCAGGTATGGGCATTAACGAATTTGTATTGATGTCTTTTTGGTGTTACGAATGCCCCTGCGCGTCAGGAGTTTTGGATGAACTGGATTTTTTAAGCCATATTTAAGATCCTTTGTGATCGTATTTATGATGATATACTGATATACTCCAAGAGTAGAAGGCACAGAAGAGCATTTGAGAATGGGATTGGAAAACGTTGAGGGGGAGAAAAAGCTTTATCCTAGTTCTTCAAGTGTGAGTTTTGGCTATGATGGCAGTGTCCTTCTTGGGGCACGTGGTTTCTAAGGATGGGTAATGGTTGATCCTACTAAATCGAAGTATTGAAATTGGGTAAGACCTACTAATTGTCAGAAATAATTAGCTTTGTTGGGTTAGCTAGCTACTACCGACCTTACCCACACGGGCCGATTTTTCAATGAGGGATCTCTTCTTTGCTTTCCCAACTGACGACCTACTAAGCAAAATTTCCTTTGTATGGTCGGATGAGTGTGAGGAAAGCTTTCAGAAGCTCAAGACTCGTTGACTACTGCCAGCAATTCTCACCCTGCCATTGGAAGGCAAGAATTCATTGTGGTAATTGTGATGCACTTTATTCGGGTTTTGGGTGCAAGTGCTATGCAAGAGAAGAATGTGATTGCTTATGCTTCAGCCATTAAAAATGCATGAACTAACCTCCAACTCATGATTTGAATTGTCCACGATAGTGTTTTCCACTAAGCAATGTAGACACTATTATATAATGGGGTTAAGTGTGAGGTCTACCCGATCATCCGTATCCTTACAGTATGTCTTCACTCCAAGAGATTTGAATTTGAGACAGAGGAGATGGATGAACTACTGAAGGACTACGACATCACTATTTTGTACAGCCGGGAAGGCGAATGTTTGTAGCGGATGGCTTAAGTAGAAAGGCGGGAAGCATGGGAAGTCTAGCTCACTTGCAAGCTTCTTCTAGGCGCCCTTGGCTAGAGAAGTTCAGATTCTGGCTAAACGACCTTATGAGATTAGAAGTAAATTAGAAGGGAGGATTTTTTAGCTTGTGTGGAGGCAAGATCTTCTTCCCTTGATAAGATTAACGGGAAAGCAATTTAATGATGAAAAATTGATTCCGATCCCGAGATAAAGTGTTTCAAGGAGAGGCTAAAGAGCGAAAGTCGATGAAGAAGGTGTTTTTGAGGATTAAAGGGAAGGGTATGTGTACCTCCGGCGTCGATGATTTGATTCAACACTAATTCTGCAGTAGGCTCATAGGGTTCAAGGTATTCGATACAATCCGGTGAAACAGATGGACCGTGACCTAAAGCAACACTTTGGTGAGAAGAATGAAGTGTGATATTGTGGATTTTATTGCCAAATGTCCAATTGTCCAACAAGTAAAGTATTAACAACAGAGGCCCCCTGAGGACACTCTTCAGAGAATGCCCCTTCCGGAATGGAAATGGGAGAGAATCGCAATGACTTCGTGGTTGGTCTTCCAAAGACAATTGGGCAAGTAGACTCTATTGGGGTTATGGTTGATATGTTAACTAATTCTGCTCATTTCAGTCCGGTTAAGGTGACTTACAATGCAGAGAAGTTAGCCAAACTGTACATCTCAGCAGTTGTTCGATTGCATGGAGTTCCACTATCGACATCAATAGATAGAGGTCCAGTTACTTCTAAGTTTTGGAAAACATTGCATTGCAGAATTGGGTACTAAGGTTTGGCCTTAGTACCAGCCCTGCTTTCCCTCCTCCAGACCGATGGTCATTCTGAGCGAACGATCAATTGTTTGGAGATATGCTTCGTGGTCATGGGTGTAGAATTCTGTGGCCATTGGGATGCTTCTTAACCCTTAGCGGAGTTTCATCAATAATAGTTTTCTAATCACTCAAGCATTAATTGGCTCCCTTTGAAGCAATTGTATGGTAGGAGGATGTAGGTCTCCCATTGGGTGGTTTTATGCATTCGAGGTTAACGTGGGGTACTGTATCTTTTGGGGATTCGATAGAAAAAGTGAAATCTATTCAGAAAAGCTTCTAGCTGCGGCAAAGTAAGACAAAAGGAATATGCAGATCGAAAGGTTAGAGACTTCGAGTTCCTGGAGGGTGAACAAGTCTTGT
Organism: Solanum habrochaites; assembly: GCA_027704765.1. Classification (NCBI taxonomy): domain Eukaryota; kingdom Viridiplantae; phylum Streptophyta; class Magnoliopsida; order Solanales; family Solanaceae; genus Solanum; species Solanum habrochaites. The sequence continues at coordinate 46,046 of JAKWJA010000234.1, forward strand.
TTGAAGTTTCATCAACCATGAAAGGGGTGATGCGGTTTGTGGTAAAAGAGGCAAGCTAAGCCCCATTTACATTGGTCCCTTTGAATTACTTAAGCGAGTAGGGGGGTGCTTATGAGTTAGCCTTGCCTCCAGGGCTGTCCCTAGTAATCCGGTGTTTCATGTGTCGATGTTTGAAAAGATACACTGGGGTGGAAATTACATTATCCTTGGGATTCATTTTTGCTTGATGAGAACCTGTCTTATGAGGAGGGCCTGTTCTTTTTAGATAGAGAAGTTCGCAGTTGAGGTCAGAGAGATTGCATTCCATCAAGGTGGCAATGGAAAAGAATCCCGTTGAAGAAGCCACTTGGGAGAAGGAGGCAGATATGGCGGAAAGATACCCAAATATCTGTTTACTAGATCAGTATTCCTTTTCGCGCCGCCCTTTGTTTCCCCTTCTTGTGATCGGTCGGGGCAAGATGGTAAATTGGTATCTATTGTAACGACCTGTTTGTCGTTTGAGGCAACAGATTTATTCTGGACAAAACTGGCAGAGGTGACGGAGTCACGCCGGACCGTCGTGGAGGGTGTCGTTTCAACACACTTATAGAAAATCTGAAATTGGGTACTGAAAAGCGACTCTCGAACGTCGTGACGGAGTGGCATTACGGACCTTCGCAGGCTCGACGACGGCCCGTCACAGGCCATCCACTTAAAAACAATTCTCTGTTGCTGCGACGGACGGTCCGGACGACCGCCGCGGCGCGACGTCCCTTCCACGGCTACGCAATCCCAGTTCGAGTCGATTCTTTACACGTTTTAATGGGACGTTTTTGACTATTCCTCTTTATTATAAAGTTATAGGTTTAATGTTTATAATTCTAAATCTTACTTGGGGGTTAAAAGAGGTAACCTTAAGTTCATTCGTGGATTATTAGAGCTATCTTTAAAACTTAATTATATAATATAGGGTAAAAGAAGAGGTTTGAATAAAAAATAGAAAGAACAGCCAGAGAGAGAGAGACATCGATCAGGGAGAACGAAGTCTTGGGATGATAGCTTTTTTGACTCGCAATTCTCGATGAAGGTAGGTTTCTGGTTTTTAACACTATCGTAGTAAACTCCTTATAGCGACATGAATTGTGTTTTTGGGTAGTATTATAGAGTCTTCTTTATATGCTTAATTGTTGTCTGGCATGATGTTATTTTATATCTATAGATTGTGATGGAAAACAGCATGATGACGCATGAAATCCCAAACCTTGATATAACCTAATCTCTTGTTAATATGATGCCCTTGGTATAAAGAAGGCTTGATGAAACTAAAGGTGATGAGATGATGACGCCTTGGTAATAAAAGAAGGCTTGGTGAATTAATCGAATGAGATTAGGGGATCTGGAGTGTCCTTACCGACACATAGAATTCGTTGGGAGACGGGTGTCATCGAACCGCCGTAGATTATGGGATCGGAGTGTCACGTACCGACACATAGCATTAGTGGGACGGGTGTACACGAACGACCTTAATGTAGGGGATCTGAGTGTCCACCGACACATAGAATTAGTGGGACGGGGTCATGAACCGACACGTAAATGTAGGGGATCGGAGTGTCCACTTACCGACACATTGAATTAGGGGATCGAGTGTCACGTTCCGACACATAGTAGAAGGGGATCGGAGTGTCCGTACCGACACAAGGAGGAATAAAGATAATGAATCTTGAAAGATGCTAATATACTCATCTAAAGAACATGTATCCCCAAAGAGTATGGTTTGGAGGCTTGAGTCCTCATAGATATGATCGGTTATATAAAATGATATTTTGTACTTGTGCTATCACATGTTAAGAATATTAGTTGATTTTATTATTATCTGAATATAGTCTTCTATTTTGAGTTGGTGGGCCGATGATACCTCCTCAGTACTGTGGTTGTAACTGACCCACCCTCTTTTTATGTTTTCTTTCTTGTTGTATATTGTGGTATGCAGCAAACGTGCCGTCATCTCCGCCTCAAAGTAATTCTATTCAGTTTCGTCACATCGGATCTTCAGGGAGGCTAATGCTTCTAGCTTGGACTGGATCTCCTTCCCTCATGTCTTGATGCCTTGAATTTCGGCATAGACTATATAGCTTTTGATTTTTTTTAGGTCTTCTAAATACTCTTAGGTTAGTAATTGATGCATAGATGTTCTTGTGGTGATGACTTCCAGATTTGGGGACTTAATAGATGTGAATTTTAGAATTTATTTGAATGTCTTTTTTGTATGATTTAGTCTTCTGCATTGCTTTAGTTGATATTAAATGACATGATAAGTTTAGAGTGGTTGGGTCGCTTCACAAGGGGGTCATGTGGGTTCCAGTCGCGGCTCGGTTTTGGGTCGTGACAATTCCTAAATAGATGAGGCAACATTCTCTTTATTGTCACCATAGAAGTTGTTCGAAATGAGTTTAGAAAGTATAATTATGCAAGTTTTCCATAGAAGATCTCATGTAGTAAGTTTTGGGGGGTTTTTTATCATTTTAGACAACTACATTATTTGTATAGTTCATCAATTTATTGAAGAAAAAAATTTGTGCTCTTTGAATTATCGTCTCAAAGCTATATCAAATCTGCACTTTTCACTTTGTGAAAAAATAAGTTTTTGTTGTTTGTGTTTTTTATGATTTAAGTTTTATTAGGTTTTATTTCATTTTTCTTTATTTGAAATGCAAATTACGTATTTTTAAATGCATTCATCTAATACCAATAAAAACATTATTTTGATATAGATAACAAAACTAAAATTTGTGTCCGCTGCACAAATTATAAAATATTACTTTAATTTATTATTTTTTTATAAACCATCGTGAACTGCATTCAAATTCACTAGTTGATTAATGACGTGAAGAAATCAATTTAATTAGAACCATTTATTTAAATATAAAGTACAATAAGGGCTTATAACATTACAATATTCTATAGTATATTTAGATTTTTACTCTATTGCTTGAATTTTTTGTTACGATTTAACATTTTGGAATGGGTACTACTCCACATGTTTTAGAACTTTTTTGGCATTAGGAGAGTGGCAATGCTTTAACTTCGGATCTTCATGTACCCACAAAGACAAGGGATTTGCTCTTTCAACTTAGCACAACATAGCCGGAGAGGCTGGTGTTCCCTTAATTTGCATCGGCGCATGACCCTTAACTCTGATACATTGCAAGTTACTGACTCTGTCAAGAACAACCGCCAAGTAAAATAAAGTATCGTGACCAAAATATGGCGAAATTAGAACTTCCCTTCTTCATAATAGAAATTTTTTTAAAATGAATTTTTTTAGAAAAATGAGAAGTTTAGATGAAAAACCATAGTGAATTCAATTTAGAGGGACCGAGTCCAAGGTGTTAATTTTTCATTATCCACCGCTGGTTTAAACTAAATTTGGCAATTCATTGAATGTTCTTATGACTTTTAACTCCATCTTGTAAATTTCATTAAATGTTTTTTTCCCCTTCTTTGTTCACGTTTACTTTCACACTTTGACAATGAAAACATTATTATTACAGTATTTTCCAAACTATTCCTCTTGTTGATGATTGGAAAAATAAGTATTTAAAGTTGAGGATAATAAAATGTAAATAAATTGTTTGTTTATATGTCAAAAAATGACAAGTGGATGAAACTTATTTTAGGAATAAGTGACGAGTAGAAATGACAAGAGAGTATATATAAAATTTATTGAGTGGTCTCTTTTTATTTTTTCTATTACAAGTAGGCGTTTGAATTGGTTTTTAGTTAACATAATTAATTTAGTCAGAAAATTTTAAATAATGAAAATTAAATTAATCAATTTCATACGATTTCTCAGTTGACTATATTGATTTTGATTTGATTGTTCGAATTTTTAATGTAACCTTACAAATATATACTATCTCTTTTTTCTACTATAACTATTGCCTCTTGACAATAATAAAACAATAAAGGGATAAAATAAGTTATTAGGAAAATGTAACTTAATCCAAGGTTAAATGTAATATCAGTTGCATCAAATAAACTTACTCTAGAAGGCAAATTATGTAGCATGCAATGTTTTTGATTTAGATGTGGAGACTTCTAATGTGATAATTTTGTTGTTAGCCAGGATAATACAAAAATAAATATTTTGAACCTATATCTTCCTGGGGGCATCATAAATATTGATCAAACCTTTTTAATTTCGATCTCTCTAATTTAAAGCGTTGAGATAAAGTTTGTAGACAATAACATTTGTGTTGAGAAAATAATAATTCAAGACGACAAGTATCGCAATATTATCTATATTGACTTTAAAGTGTGATGTTACCATTTCTATGATTTTTCTGAATTGTATTTCCAGATAAAGATCAAGGGCTCTTGAACTGATCAATTGATTATCTCGACATTGATCTGGTTATCAATTGCTTTGGAACCGTTTTTGAATCTTTGGGGATGAACTTGAACTTGATCTTGTCTTGAATCTTGACTTTTTATTTGAATTCAAACAAGCTTTCAAGGCATGTTTTTGAATTCGGTGGTCTTGATCTTTTTTAATTCTTGGAACTTGAAAATTCTTGAATTCTTACTTGTAGTTTTATAGACAAATCATGGCGTTTTATCCACGAGCTTTCTCTAACTTCTAATTTAGAATTTTTTTTTCGGTCCCCTTTCTGAATTTGAGGATCCCTATTTATAGTTTTAGAATAGAGAAATGTGATTGGGAACAAGAATTAATTTCGATCATGATTAAGTGACATGACATTAAACTTTATGGAAGGGCTTGTCATTTTGGACACATGACATGTGCCTATTGACTTCTTTGTTTGACTTGAACATCCAAAACATCATTTGTCACGTGGCGCCAAAACAAGCCTCTAGGATGAGATGAAGTTGGACTTAGCAAATTGGGTTTATCCTATTGTGCTCTAATTACTTCATTTGGACTTTATTATCATCAATTTTTGTTGGATTTTACAAGTATAATTTTACCCTCAATTTCATACGTTAAGAGTTAATTATATTTGTTTTCTATTTTTTGCCAAAATCACAAATCTCTTTAAATTTGTATGATCTTGACTTTCGAATACATTATAGACATCTGGATACATAGGTGATGAATGTTCTAAGAGGAGGGAGATGTATTAGAGAGGAAATAGGATATCCGGTTAAAACATTGGACGTCTGGATTATTAGCAGACATAGGATACATAGGTAGTGATTGAGGCCAAGTAATAACATTTTTTAATCAAACATTTGCCTCACATTATTATTTATATATGTCCTTTTTTGAGTCATGGATTTTATGAATTGTGCTTATGCTATATTTTTTTGTATTACTTGATGGAAAAACAAAAAATTTGGAGCTAAAAAGAATTAGACGATGGAAAATTGAAGAAGAAATCAAGCCGACAATAAATGAATTAAATCAAGTAAATTAATATATATATATTAAAGTTCACTTGAAGTCTTGATCGAGTTAGCCTCTCTATAACTCTCGCAATTGAATGAATAGAAGGAAGTTAGAATTTGAAATAGTTTGATTTTTGAAAAGAATTAAAATCTGGAATTTTTGTCAAGTTAGTAGAAAGTTAAGTTTTTAGTCAATTTCAAACGCATAACCCTATTCAGGATGAGATGTGGCATAAAGTTGAGTCAGAAAATCTCTTGGAATGATCTTTTCAATGCGCCGACTGTGGCATGATTTCGAGTTGTATGAGTGAGTTATGCCCTTTGGAAGTTAGTTTATTCAGATAAGTCATGTCGCAATCCAAATTTTAAAAGGCGTTATGGTCTTTTTTCTCACCCAACTATTTTATTTCATTTTTGGGTAATTAATTTGAGTCTAACTATCTTAATCAGTATACACTTTTGAAAAAAGAGTTTGTAGGTTTTGAGAAAGGAGGAAAGTAAGAAAGAATGTCCAACAACACCGCGTTTTGCTTGGATTTCGTGACGGGTGATCCCTAACGAGTTAATGTGAGTTCACATAATTTGTTTCATTAACCCCCACGTACAATATCTTTAATCAATGATTTTTCGTCGTAAAGAGCTAAAAATTGATGTTCTTGAGTTGTGTTCTGTAATTTGATTTCATTTTTGAACTTAACACCGTGATTGATGGGTTCCTTGAGACTTTTTAGTGATCTTAAAATTTTTTTGAGTATATTCGAGTGTAAATGTGTTGGGGTTCTCTGAATCTCGAAAAAATTATTGAAAAAGAAGCGTTTAAAATGATTTATGATCGAAAACGAGTTGAAAACTCGTTGACGCACCTGATGAACAGATTCGCTCGACCACCCAAAAGCGACCAAGATGCTAGGCGGCACACCGTATAATTGAGCGTCAGTCATGTGTTGGCACGACGCACCGCAGATACCCTCAATCGATATTTTTCATCAATTTTCACCATTCATCCTGTTTAAGCGCAAGAGCCTTTCTGAAGTGTATTACACGTCCTATTAATTCTAACTACTTTAAATGACCTCTAAACAATAGAATTCATTCACCAAATATGAATTACAACCTAATATTAATAAATCCCCAAATTCAAAAAAAGTTAAAAGCCAAGTCTAGGAATTTGTTAGAGTCTTTTGGAAAATGCTTCTAACTTTGTTTTAAAGACTTAAAGATCAAGTTTAAGTACAAATAAAGATAAAGATTGAAGTTGTACTTTCTTCAAAGAATAAGTGTGGACTAAGTATTACTCAAAGAGTTTTAAAATATTTTTCACATTTAAATACGATGGAAAACTTGAGATTTCCAAAGAGCCTTGTGCTATTTTTCATAAAAGAGTAAGTTCGCTTTTAATAAAGCAAGATATGAACGTATTTTCCAAGATTAGCATTTGAGCTAATTTTTGAACAATTATCTGAAAACCACAAAGAAGTAAATGCTTTTAAACATAAGATCAGTATCATATTTGAGAGCAACCATATTGAGTACCCGATATGGAGAGACAGTTTGTTAACTCACACCCTATAACTGTAGTCCTCGTGGATATAAAAAATCATACTTTAGATGAATTTCTTTAGTGTTTTTTATCATAAATTATGGATCGACTTAGTTGTTTCAGGATCTATATCATGACAAGGGAATAGAGGACTTCCTGGAAGCATGAGGCAAAATGTTGTATCTCACAAATAACTCTTCCATGATGGTTGTCAATAGAGAAACTCCTAACAAGTAATTGTATTTCCATATTACAACAATTTTTATATTTTGGGAGTGTATTAGCACAACCGATATGAAATGCGAGTTCAATTAAGCATCCAGTCTCCATAAAATAATGAGCCATCGTGGGTAGCAAATGATCATACTTTTTTTAGATGACTCTTAATCATTTTTAGCATCGACTAGTTGATCCCTTAGTAAGGTTTTCTACTATATCACGACAAAGTAGAAGGACAGTTCTAGCAACAAGCGTGGACAAAGTTATTGGTATCATCACTTGGCTCAACTATTGATTATCGATTAGGATAAAAAACCACAAAAACTATAAGATCACTTTATTACTTCAGTAAAAGTTATTGTTATTGTATTTCTTTCTTCAGCGAACTAAGTTTGCTTTCTACTGTTTTAGAAGTTTTTAATATTGCATGTGTTATTGCTTTCTATTGAGTTAAGTTATTCTGGAGTTGAATGTAAGTTTAAAAGGGTAAATGTTCGTTTCACAGACTCTTTTCAACCTATTTATGTTTAGCATTCCAACTCGGCCATACCTCGTACTAAATGCATATTGATTGTCAGTTGACCTTGTGCTGATGTCAATTGACCTGTATCGTGTTGATGTCGACATAACTACCCAGGATCAGCATTTCGTGTGTCGTTGATTCAGGGTCCAAGCACTCAGAAGTACTCGTGCCTCATTTTGCTTTTCGAGGCCTCTTTTGTCCATGCTTTCTGTTTTTAAGGTTGTAGGATGATCAGGGGTCTTGTCCCACACCCCTCCTGGGTTTCAATGTTTCATAGACAGTTAGTAGTTTCATTTCTTTACATGATTATTACTTTGTTAATACTTGAGTTGTCATTTTTGGTCAAGATGAATTTTTGACTTTTAAGGCGTCTAAGTCTTTAACTAACAAGTTGAGTAGAAGTGCATTTGATCATTGTACTAAAATGCTCAGAATCTTCCGCTGAGTAATTAAGTCAGACGCAAGGGTCTCTTGGGCCACAATGGTTCTCAGTAGCCTACCTCCCGCCCAGCTGGTGTGGTACTCGGGGCGTGACATAATATATCTGCGAGGGGATGATGAATCGTAGAGGGAAGGAATCTATCTGAGAGGCGCATAGAGATGTTATCACTTGTTTCATTCATGAGATTCCATTTTTTGACCAAACTTGTGCCTATCTTCCACGGTGCTGTGACATGTTAACCACAATAATTCTTTTTCAAACTTGATGAAACAAGCCTGATGTTTATGTTTGTCAAATCCTTATTTTTGACATAGATATACGTAGAAATGGCTCTTTTGGATTTTCATTGTTCGTTCTAGCAGAGGAACCTTTCCAAGGAGACTGATAACGCACACATTAGAACATAACAATAGAATTCACAAACAAGTTTGGAATTAGGTAAACCAATTATTCACAATAATTATCATTGTGTTGTGTTATCTTGCTATTGATGTGAAATCCTCTATGTCCAACTTTTTTTTTCTTTCTCCTAAAAATCTGATCCAACTTCAATCTGGAACCATCGTGTGAAAAAGTGCCGTGGCAAGTTTAAGAGATTGTACTATGGCTTTTTAACAAATTAATGTGACACTCTAGTTAGACCTTTCTTGATGGGAGTGATTTAACTGGGTACCCGATTTATTGTGTTTCATCCTCCTCTAAAAAATAATTTACTTCTTCGATGTTTGTAATCCCTTGGGGAGGGATGCCACAAAATTGAAATGGATGCTTCTTACTTGTAATTTTTCAAGATTACTTTCACTATTTTTATCCTTTCCTTATCATCTATTGACACATTTCATTTTTATTCCAGGTTCTACAATTTGAAGTTCGCAATTTCATATATGGTGATTGAATTTCAAAGACATTATTCGAGATTGTAACAAAAACTATTTGGGAAAGATTATTCCAATAGTTTTGAAAACTATAAGTTGATTTCTAACAAGTTGTGATACTATTTTTAAATCAGTAACTTTCTTTTTGTTTGTTTAAATTAAAGATATATATTCCATGTATTGGATTACTCGTAATCTCTATGTTTCCACTACTCTCTTTTGCGAGCATGTTTTTTTTTGAATTTCTATATGAACATTTTGCTCATACTATTTAGATATTTTTATGGTAGCTAACAATTGTCTTTAAACGTTGTAATGATTATTTAGCGAAAACAATGAACTTTTTACTTTAATTTTAGCCATAAAATGTACGTTCAAGGGGTAAACTAAGATATTTTTTAGAAGTGATATTATAGCAATTATTCACATAGTAAATTGTTCATTAAAACTGTGTCTTTTTAGCAACTATTATTTCATTCACCAACTTAAAACAATGGACCTAAAAAGACCACGAATAACCCGATATTATTACCCTTTAGTAGCCAATAATTGCAGCAACAATCACCATTAAACTACTATCTTTTAGTCGGCTAGTTAATTTAGATTTTATCAATCTAATACATGGACGTTAATAGACCATAGTTAAGCCGAATACATTACCATTTAGCAGTCCAAGACAATGTAAGCAAACATTTGACAAATTAAAAGTACTACATTATAGTGGCTATTATTTAGCTTTTGTCGACTAAATCATGGACTCTAAAGACAATAATTAGCAGTTGAATTTCTTTAACAGCCACATGAATTCCGCAATCAATTGGCCGAAAAGCTAAGGTTTGTACGGCAATTCACTGCTATCCTTTACCCATCATTTCCCACAATGGCCGCAAAAGTATTTGCCGACCCCAACATTGCAGCTAAAGTTTCATTGGCCGTATTGAGTATCGCGACGAATGTTATTGCGCTAAAGTCATATTTTTAATGCCGCTAAAGGTCCTTTTTATCGTAGTGTATCAATGCGAGGAGAGTGATATTCAGAGAGGGAATTTTTAATATTTTTTTTTTAAATGTAGGATTTTAGAAATATGGTAAAATAAAGTATGTATCTAGTTAATTTTTCCTTGATAGTAACACAACTATCTTAAATTCATGATATTTATATAGACTAATATAATTAATTAATTGGAAAATGAACACAGTTAAGCAAACTTTACTATTTAGTTAGCTCCCCATTAGACTATAGTTTGCTATATTATCATTCGTGACTACACTTATACATTATTAATTTGGCGCCGACTTCGAGTTCGTATAATTAATTAACGTTATATATGGTTTAAAAAATGAATCCGCTAGAATATACAAATACATATGTATAATATACAATTATCCTACCTGTATACATATACAATTCACCTCTCTCCCACTCTTTGCTTCTCTCGCTCTCCTCTTCTCCTCCCTCTTCCAATCTCGCTTGCCATATATATTGCATATGTATAATACAACAATTATCTAACCTATATAATATACAATTCACCTCTCTCCCACTCTCTGCCTCTCTCGTTCACTTCTCTCCTTTCTCCCAATCTCTCTCGCCTCTCTTCTTCCTATCTCAATCTCTCTTGGTCATACTATACAAATACATATGTATAATAGAAAATTATCTACCAATGTACATAGCCAATTCAGCTTCTCTCCGACTCTTTTGCCCTATCTCGCTCGCATCTTTCCTCTCTCTCCTAGTCTCCCTCGCCTCTCTCCTCTCTACAACGTGGCTACAAATTGTAAATTATCAACTATAGTAGGCTATGGTAAGTATTAAGTTTTTTGAGTGACAATTGGCTATATGATTAAAGTTCCTCATTATTTATTTATTTAATATAATCTGATCATTTTATAAATTTATATTTAAATTTAATGATTAGCAATTTACAAAGTTAACGCCTAGAATAAACTTGTAAATGAAACTTGTACATGTTGGAGAAATTATAATAATCTTGGGTATACATCAATCAAATCTACTTTACATACAGTTGAGAAATTATAATAACTTGGATATAATAAAAGAAGAATAAATCACAGAATATGTTATATTATAAAGTATTTTCATTTATGTCAATATAATTTTTCTAACTAACTCTACCAGTTTTTTGGATAAGAAAATTGTAACGGTTTTCTCGCCTCTTTTCAACCCTTTTTCATCTTCTTCTTTTAATTATTCTGCTTCTTTCGATCTCTTTCTTTCTTTTTTTTTTACTCTTTTTGCTTCTTCATCTCTTTCTTTCTTCTTCCTTCCTTTTTTTACTCTTTTTACTTTTTTTGTCTCTTCTCTGGTGTTTATTTATCTTCATTCCTCTTTTCTGTTTTTTTTAATTCTTGTTCTTTTCTTTAAACTTTTCATCTAAAAAATTATATTCTCTAGTCCATTTTTGTCATGTCACTATTTTTATTCACAAACAGAGAAAAGAGGAACAAAAGACTGTCAAAATTTTTATAAAATAGTTTTTAAGCAGAAATTTCAAATTTGAAAATTACAGAAGGTCAAGAAGTCATAGTGATGTCATTATAAAGCTTCAAATTTAAATTTATATTTAATTTTACGAATTTGTGATAAGTTTGGGTATCAGGGAGTTTTCTAAAAATAACTGAAAATGTGTTTGGACGTTTATCATCTCAATTTTAAGTGGTTTGGTTAGTTTTATAAATTGAATTTTAGTAGAAATATTAGATTGAAATGACTTAAATATAGCATTAAAATTGGTCTTGCAATTGTTTAAAGTTGATTAGATAATAATTTTAATGGCAAAATTTAATTTATTTTGAAGTTTTTTTTTATTGATTTTTTTTGTTGAATACTTGTTTAAGACATATTGATATAACTTATCAGTTTATTGAATTATTGTCATAATCTTCGTTGTTTCTTTTTTCCATTCATTTTTAATTCTCTTTTCTCATTCAACTTTAAAAAATCCCTTTTAATACAATTTTTAATGCAAATTTAATTTATTTATAAAACCCCCTTTTTTTTTTTTTTGTTTTTATTTGTTACACTTGGATACTTATTTATTCATTATTGTGATCAAGATAATTCCTCTACGATCATTGTCAATGTCAATCATCGTACCTTTCCATTATACTTATTTTCTCTTTTATGCAAATCTAATAACCTTTAATACCAATTTACTTCATTTTGCAGTTTTATATTCATTTTATTTGTTCCTATTGGATCTTGTTAATTCAGTATTGATACAGTTTATTCACTCTATTAATCACTGTCTAATATTTTTATTTGTTACCATTTTTTTATTTATACTTAATTTCTCTTTAATTTCTCTTCTACCTCAACTTTAATACTTGTGCATACACTTGTGTATTTTTAATTATTTGCATTAATGAATGAATTTGTTATCGATTGTTACTTTGTTTATTCATTATTGATACAAGTTTTATTCAGTTTACATGCAGATCAAATAATGCTCTTTTGTTTTCTTCCATTCTGGCATTCATATTTAATTCTCTTCTAATATTCAACCTTTAATACGTTGCAATACAATTTTATTTAAGTTTAATTCATTTTGCAGCTTCTTACGTCCATCATGTGTACGATTATACTACTTTCTCTTCTATATTCAACATTATCAACGTTATATTTTTGTAATACATTTTAATTAAAAGTTTAAATAATTTTACAGTTTGTTATGTTAGTTGTCTTATTAACTATACACGTTTATACAAATCTAGAAACATTGAATTATTCCAAAACGAAAGGGAAAAAAACAATAGTAGACAAGGGATAAAGAGGCAAAAAAAAAAAAAAAGAAGAAAGAAAGGACAAAAAGAAATAAATAAGAAAGAACAAAGAGAAAAAAAAAAGAGACTGAGGCATCGAAATGAGAACAAAAAACATAGCGATACATAGAAAAAATGAGAACAAAAAATTAGTGAGACCATAGAAAAAAAGGCAAAAAATTAAATAACTTGCTTGAATGGTAATAATTAAAAAGTGTATTAAAATAGTAATTATTTTTTAAAAGAAATTCTTCACGTAATTAATTCATAAAAGAATGATGAAAAAACATTAGGCATTATAAAAATTAGGATATTATGTTTAGAATTATATATAGAACTTTTGTTAGTCCTGTTTTTTTCTTCATTTTTAAAATTAATTAAAACCAAATCAATATTTTCTTGATTGAAAAGTTCAAATCAACCGTAACATTATTAATTTAGGGTTTGGTGATTTTCAACTCCAATTTATAAATTTTTCAATAAATAATTTTCTCTATAATATATGGGCTAACGCTTACATATCCTTTTCGTGTTTCATTATATGCACATATATCAAACTATTCTTAACTCAAGAAATTACTCAAAAAAATTAATATAAGGTAATTTGTCAGGATAACTTGCATTAATTTCTTTTTTTAGCATTATTATTAAAACATTAAGTTATATACTTTCTGGCATTACTCTCACGTACAAATTCTATTCTTCTTAGTTTCTGGCTAAACTAGAAGTTTTTGTTTGTCGGGGAAAAAGTGCAAATTCTTTTGTTTTAATGGAAAAGTGTCTTTTCAATCTCTTTTCTCTTAAAACACTAATTATAGTTACATGGGCAAAAGAGCCTTAACACTCTACTGATTCATTACACAACTCTGCATTAATAAGGGAACTCACGAATTGAACATTTTCGGTGTATCATAGGTTTTTTTAGCCTAAATAATTAAGCTTTTAAGCTTAAATAAAAACAATTGTAAAGGGCTTAAGTTATATTCAAACCTGGTCTGCTATGCATTTAGGTAGCATTGTTACTATATCCTAGTTTTAATTCGATTTTTTAAAATAAATATCCATATATACATAGATTGTTTTTTGAAAGTAATGGATTCCCGTTCACACACTTCTTAACGGTTTTCCCGCTGTTTGTCTGTCACGTTCAATTTTTTATACAAACGCAAAAAGATACTCCTCCGTTCACTTTAATCAATTATTCATAAAATAAATTTTTTTTTTCATTTGTATTATTATTTTTCACATATGAAAGAAAAAATAATTATTTTTCCATGTTTATCCTCAATATTAGGGTATTTATCTCTAAATTTTTTCAGATCTAATACTAAAACATCATTTAATAGTAGAGATATTTTGAAAATACATATGTTAATATAGTTTTCAAGGAATGTGGCCGAGCCAAATAGTGTGTAAGTAAAATGAGCTGATGAGTATACAAGTTATTCTTATTCTCTTATTTACGTGATACTATTGTACCGATACAACATTTTGTTTGTGGCCAAAAATATTCATTGACTATTTGTGTGATTATAAATTAATTCCAGGTAAACAAGAGAAATATAAAAATTAAATTATTTCCAATAATACAAAGGTCACATTTTGTTTTTTAACACACGACTAAAGACTGTCACACAACTCCAAGAAATTGGGGGGTTGATTGTTTTACTGGGTTAACAAATTTTTAATGATTTTTATACAAAAATGTATTGTGTTATCGACTTTTAGTATGAAGATATGGGTAAATCATAATTCATTAAGACGATCTAATTTACTATTATAACCCTTCTAAAAGTGAAGTTTTAAATAAGTTAAATATAAACTAGCTTTATTGTCTTGCTGTTTTATTGTCCTTTTTATGTTTGATTTTATTTTGCATTTTAATTTATTATTTAGTTATCTGTTATGTTGCTCTTTAGGACTAGAAATTGTTGTTCAAGAAGTAAATGACATTGGTTGTACCAAATGTGGCAAGACAATACTCTTTTGCAATTGGTATAAGGAAGTTGGAAAGGGAATTTAAAAGAAAGAAAATGTTTGGAGATCGATAAATCTAAACATTTGAAGCTGATTTGAGGTTATATACATGACACGAAGAACTAAGAAAAACATGGTGGATATCTTTTATCGGTACAACTTGGATCATGGTGCAAGAAATATTTTCAAAGACACATAATCATACATGATTAGTGGACAACATATGACACCGGAATTTTAATGCTTGAATATACTTCTACAGGTATACACAATCATCACAATGCTTGAAGAGAAAGGATAAAGATTATGAAAATATTGGTGATTTGAGACAGTTCTCAAACACTTAGATCGTTGATATACATCTTATAGCTTTAAAGATTTTGGCAAGAATATTGAACAAGTCTCTGGCATGTAACTTGTCTGGGATGGAGAAGAGGTTTTGAATTAAGCACTACGGTTTTACACAACTTTGACAAATAATAAACATATAAAAAGTAAAAGAAAATTACGTCTCTCCACAAACGGTGGGTAAAACGCGACAATCACAAAATATATATTGTAAAATTAATGAAATAAAATGGGAAATGACGACACCAAGAATTTACGCGTGTAAACCCTTCTGAATAAGGTAAAAAACCACGGACTAGAGGAGCAATTGATATTACTAATAGTACGGATTTTACACTGTGTAAGTCACGAAACAATACTCCAAAGTGACTTACTACACACTCAAAGGAACAACCTCTTTGGGTTTCCGTCTTACTAAAATATCGTTCACACTCCTATTTTTCTTCACGACTATTTTCTGTAAGTCTAATGGAATACCTCACTTTGCTCTCAAAATGGTTTTTCTCTCTAACTTGGTGTTTCTACCAAATGAGCAGATGCTCTATTTATAGAAGGAAAAATCATGTCTACGTCACTATGACCACATGTAAACATAGCAATCAAGAATGGTTGCAATCTTACCATTTGCCAACTACCAATCTTTGTTTTATTTTCACTCCAATTACTAATTCCTTTTTAACAATTGCTTGGACCCAATTGAATACCTAACGTTGACTAAAAAATGGGATGATTCAAGAAAATCTCCCCCTCCAGTCCCATTTACTGAAGAAGGTCATCTTCAACTTCTTTCGAGAGAGCTCAATACCCACAAGTTCTTTGCATAACTCAAACTTGTCTTCTGTGCATCTTAGGTCAGCATATCTGCAGGATTTCACTTGTGTGAATCTTTTGACGTGAAATGATTCCATTCTTCACTTTCCTCAGCAATCCAATTATATCTGACGTCACTGTGTTTTGTTCTTGCATGGTACATGGAGTTCTTGCTCAGTCTATTGCACCTGGCGTCACAATAGTTAATATACTCCATCTGTTCAAACCAAGCCTCTTGAAGAAATTGGCTTTAGCCAATCATCTCCTTGCCTGGCTTCGTACTCGCATTCCTCAGCTTCTTTTGTAGATATGGCAACCACATTTCCTGCAACTTTTGACGTCCATGAATATAGCTCCCCTAAAACTTAAAACAATATCCAGTAGTGGATTTTCTGTTATCAGGTCACCTGCCATGTAGAATCTGTATAGCCTTTTCATGATTGGGGGGGGGGATTTGATGCTCCAAACACAAGCTTCATCTGATCTTCCTCTAGATAAACCTGAGTATCAATTTCACGTTTTCCCCCAATGCTCTTCTTCCTTCCCGATTTTTGAGAAATTACTGCCAACACCAATGCGTGAGGTCAATCAGGTCTATTGCACACCATTGCATACATTAGACTTTCCGACATTACGGAGGATATGGACTTGGCCATGTTCTTTTTTTCCTCCCAGCTTAGGACACATCTTCTGGCTCAACTTCTATGACCAGCAAGAGGTATACTCACAGGCTTCGCATTCTTCATATTGAAGCGCTCCAATACGCGTTCAATGTAACTTCTTCTCTACTTCTCTGGTACAAATATCTGCCTTTTCTCTAAGCCCGAGGAATTCGCTGCCCAAAATTTGCTTGGCACTGACCCAAGTTCTTTCATGAAAAAGATTACCCACTCTTCTTCTTCTTCAGCTTTCGTCAATCTTGGAAGTATTCTGCCCACAATCAACATATATCAATCCACATACACAAAAGGATGATAAAAAATCTTTCTCAAAAAATTTTGTACAATACGCAATAGATCTAAGAAGTCTCTATAGCGTTGCTCCCCCATAACCGATTTAAACTTTTTGTACCACTGTCTGTGAGCTTGTTTAGACCATAAGACTCTTTTTAAGTTTGCTACAAAATTTTCTTACCATCTACTTTGAAGCCTCAGTTTGTTCCATATAAATCTCTTCTTCTAGGTCACAGTGAGGACCGACGTCGTTCACCTCCACCTGCTCAATCTCTAATTAGACTAGCTCCAAGAACCTAGAACTGTGCGAATCAAGGACTTTTCACAACAAGAGAAAATATTTCGTCAAAGTCAATAATACCTTTCCTTGACCGAATCCTTTCCAACCAATCTAGCTTGTAACCTGGGCTTCAAGTTGTGTTCTTCCAACTTTACCTTTGAACACCCACTTGTTCTTCAAGCTCTCATGCCCTTGGGTAATTTTACAACTCATAAGTGTGGTTCTCATGAAGACTTCATCTGATCTCGTCTTGCCTGCTTCAATCCATTGATTCTTGTGCTCATCTTCCATGGCCTCCTCCTCATAACCTTCAGGTTCTAAAGATGCCCCCGTCAGTGGAGTAACACATACTCATTGGTTTAATAACGGGAGGAATGAAACCCACTGTCTTGTGGACCTCCGAAGCGAATATTTGATTCGTCCACAACTTCATGATAAGAAACAGGATCATCAATAACAAGATCATTGTTATTATCAACATCACATGTTGATTCGATACATGATTTTGGGCGTCACCGATGATTACAAACCCAACAACATCATGCACACTTGTGTGATAACTTCCATCATGATGAACTATACCATCAATTTGAAGATTCACTTTCTCCCCTCGCTTTTCAATATCTTCAATTGTTTGTGATTCTTCTCCATGAAAATAATATCACACGGCTTCTCACAAAGTTTCTTTCTTGATCATATAATTCCTGTACCAAATTCATCTAGGCCATATCCCAATGAAGATGCACTGTCTGTCTTTGGCATCTAACTTGACCTCCTCATCCTCATCTTTCTGACACTTACAAAGCGTTTGGCAACCAAATACTTCAAAGGGTCTAGGAAACACCTTTCAATACCAAAAACTATTTGGTACATCACTTTTGCAAAGAAACAACAGGAGATAGATTACTACATGTGGTCAAACGGTCAAAAGCCGCCCCCAAAATGAGTTTGGCAATTTGCTTCAGAAAGTAAACACTAACTCTTTTCCATCAAGGTCCTTTCCATCCTCAGCCAAACCATTAAGCTGAGGAGTCTTGGGAGGAGTCCTTTCTGGTTTCCTATCCATTGATGCATGCAGTATTCGTCAAATGGTCCACATATCACCACCTATTCAGTACGAATACATTTCAATTTCTTTCCCAGTTTCACCCTTTCAACTAAGCCTGAAACTTGCTTAAAGACACCTAACACTTTGGTTCTTTAAGTCTTCAAGACATCGACCACCCAAGTTTTCTCGAGCAATCATCCTGAAATTGACAAAGTAAGTGCACACCACCCAATGTCTTTGTTCTTCATTGGACCCATAAATCAAGTGCACTTACTCAAGCAACTCTGTCTTTCTCGAAGGAGGGTAGACTTAGGAAACTCTATTTTGTGTTTACTCCAGCCAGCAGTGCTCACACCCTTTTTCTTAATTTAGCACTTTGGAAATTTGACAATAATTTCTTCTTCTTTGCTAGAATATTAAGTCCTTCTGCTAATGTGGCTAAGCCTCTTTTCCATAATGTTGAAGAGCTACGCTCTTCAACCGCATTCACGCATATCAACACAAGCAGGCCGTAGTCAGTATAACCACGACTTTGTTACCACGCTCCACAACGCAGGAAACCCTTAATGAGGCTTTCATTTCTCATCACCGTTGGTACTGAACATATCCTTCTCATCTTACAGCACCACAAAATAGGTGCAGACACATCAAGGGGAGCATTTTTCATTGTTGAAAACCTATTTTAGTTCCAACACTAGTTTCCAAACAAATTGTACCATACGACCCCCTAGAAACCGTCCATTACCCATCCTCAAGGTTCCAAATCACCATGGGAGTGTATGAAGCGAACAAATCCGTCCTTGATGTCACATGAGATGCGGCACCATTTTTGGTCCCCCCCCCCCCCCCCCCACAACCCATCTGACTCATCACAAGCAATATTTATCATGTGTTGCAATCAATAACGGTAACAAGATCTCGGGGTGATGGTGGCTAGGCAATTGTCATTGTCCATCTTCTTAGTTTCCTCTTTGTTTTGTTCTCCCTCTCAACTTCCTGCAGAACTTTTTTGTGTGGCCCTCATGGCCGACAATGATAGACTCCATATCCTTAAGAGTCTGCTTTGGATTTTGCTCCTATTGTTGTTCTCTATGCTGAGAACCACGAGTTTTTATATTTCTCCCCCTGGGGCCATTTATCAGGACATCCGACAAGATGAACCTTTGAGTTTTTCTTCTCATCTCTTCGTTCAAGACACTACCTTCTACAGGCGTATCCATAGAATCACACCATCCGGAGCAGAATTTGACAATGCGTTCTCAATGTTTCCCCCGCATAAATCTGGTAGGGAACCAAGTAGAATCAAGCCGTGAATTTTCCTCTTCACAATTTGATTTCGCATAGGCAGATAATTGTTCATTATCCCATGAAAATTATTCGATTAATCTGTCATCGGAGAACCATCATGATACTTGCAAACTCAACATATGTTTATTAATAACATTTTTTGTTGTTGCCAGTCTTTCGAGCATCCAACAAACTTTCAAATTTCTCCCATAGGTTCGACATCGTGTTTCACTCCCCAGATATGGTTCAACACTTATCGTCGACGCCATTGCCTAATGAATCACAGACCTGTCTATGCAACATATTCCACTCTTTATCTGTTTTATATCAGGCTTTACAGTGGTAAACACTGGTTTGTAAAAATTCTTAACATAAAGAAATCTTCAATTTTTCCCTTCCAAATGGCTAATTAACACCATTCAAAGTACCATTCTACTTTGTGTTTGGCTTCCCTTGTTTTTCCCCAAAAATATATGTTCTCGCAATCAAAGTAAATCTTCTCTGATTTGGATTCAGACTGTCGCTGCCCACAGAGCATACTCAGATAAAACCTTGGCTCTGATACCAGTTTGTTTGGAAACGCGACAAGCACAAAATATATAGTTAAAGTAATGACAATAAAGTTGGAAAATGACGCCACCGAAGAATTTAACGTGGAAACCCTTCTGAAATAATGGAAAAAACCACAGACGAAGAAGGAGGCAATTGATATTTACTATAGTAAGAAATTTTACACTGTGGTAGTCACGAATACAATACTCAAAGTGACTACTACAACACTCAAAAGGAACAAACAAACAACTCTTTGGTTTCCGTCTTACTAAAATATCGCTCACACTCGATTGTTCTTCAATTGAACTATTTTCTTGTATAGTCCTATGGAAACCTCACTTTGCCTCTCAAAATGTTTTTTCTCCTCCTAACTTGGTGTGTCTACAAATGAGCAAGAATGCTCTATTTAATTGAAGGATAAAACAATGTCTATGTCACTAATGACATATTAAACATACAAAGTCAAGAATGGTTGCAAATCTTACCAATTTGCCCAACTGCCAAATATTTTATTTTCAACTCCTCCGAAATTACACTATTCCCTTTTACAATTTCTTGTACCAATTGAAATAGCTAACGTTGACTAAAAATGGGATGGATTCAAGAACCAACCTTGTCTCATCTCGTATATATAGTGGGACGCGATGAGACGTCTTTTGTCCGTTCATTTCTTGTCCTGCTTGGCCTGATCCCGTTATCCTACCCATGACTTCCCCTTTGTCTCACCACTATCCCCTGTCTCCAGCCCTGCCAGTCCCTACTTGGAGTTGGCATGGTAGATTATTGAATAGTGGAGAATCCTTTGCTCATGTATTGGTTATCATTCATTACATGGAACCAAATCAATTATATGGGCTATTAGTTATAAGGCAAGGGACCTATCTCAACACATATGCCCCAAGTTAATTCCCCCAATGAATAACATGAAATTGATCAACATCAAACCATACAATTGTAAGCCACCAAAGATCAAATATTCTTGGAAACGCAAGTAAGGTTAGAAGAAAAGAAGCAAATGACAGCACAATTGGAAAGCTTAGCAAAGTGGTATTGTTTGTGACTTGTAGAAAATTTGTACATAGGACACAATAAAAGAAATCCGATAAGACCAAGTTGATCCAATATCAATCGGCTGGCAGGAGGTATATTTTAAATTTCTACTTACAAACTGTTATATGTATTTGTACTGAAAAAAACAATATACTGCTACGATAGAGCAAGGAAGCATAGCCGAGGTACTGGTCCCAGTCAGTCACTGAAGCATCTTCTCAGAAACATTGTATTTATTACTTTTTAGGAATGTAAGTTATAAGTACATGTAATTGGATATATGAGTATGCACTCTACTTAAAGAACGTAAGAGGCCGGGCAAGGGATAGAGTTCAACCACCTAAATCTTCTTTACATGTATTTTATTCCATTTGTGAAAATAGTTAGTTTTAATTTCATGTACTAATATGTGAAAATCAGGCCATCACAAACAATGACAGTGGTTAAAAATGAAGCACATGAAGAGAAAAAACCCAGGATTTTCTAGTTCGTTTAGAATGTTTCCTACCAATCACATGAAACTGTTACGAACACGAGGTAATCTTCATATTATTCTATCATTTACGAAACCAAATATATACTCTAATATTGAGTTTCAAGTACAAGATTTGTAATTGTAGAAGGTAGAGGTAGAGGATTAGGTAAAGGAAGAAAATGCCCCAGAAAAAATGTTGAATGACTAAATAAGGGAAGATGACTACATCAATATAGTCAAACTAGTTTTGAAGCAATCTATAGTGCAAGAGGCTTGGAAAAAGGGAAGAGGCTATATACAGAGACACCATGTAGGATAACAAGGTCTTTAAAAGGCCAAGAATGATAGATTTTTTGCATATACCAACTAAAGATAGATTTACAACTCTTAATGGTAAAATTTATATGCATACTTCAGATTTATATGCAATCCTAAATGTATTTTGATTGAATTTATTTATTTGACTAGAGCATGCCTGGATGCCAAGCAGAAAGTCATGAATACTGGCACAAGAATGACAAGAGGACGGTGTTAATACTGGTTATCTTGATATTACTAAGACTCGGATTCAAATGGAAGGATCAGTCAAACTATTACAAGTTCAACCTGAAATAATGGAGTGGGCTCAAGAGTAACAGACGAGTTCCTTGGCAACTACTACTACAATCAAAGCCAAACTAGTTCAAATAAGAAAACTTATGTGCCATGGAAAAAAGTAGCGCATTCTGATGTTGTTGTTGGTTGATTTTGAACAAATAAGTTTAAATATGTACGTTTGGTAATGTTTTTCATTGGAATCGAACCCAATTTTGGTATGTAACCGAATCAACAGATCAATTTGATAGTTGTAGTTCAAGTTCCATGATTATTTGTAATGAAGTCTTCATTTTCAACCCATTTTTTGTTGTTTTTTTTGTTTTGAACTTGCTTCTTCTTCTCATCTCTTTGTTATGAACATTTTTTGAAGTTTTCTATAACAAACCAAACACATTAACAACTTTGTTTAGAATGTAAAGATTTTGATATTGACACATACAGAAACAGGTGTGACAGACGTGTTCCTTACGAACGAATTTCGACTTTGATAAAGAGAACGTCAACAACGTGAATTAGAAGGTTATAAAGCTGTGAGAATATTTTTTTTTCAAGGTAGCAACAAGTACAAAAAGTTTCCGTTTATAAAGGAGTTCAAAGCCAATTGAAAGAAGGAAAACTATTCCTATTTAAGGAAATCGATTTAAGGAAATGTGCCGTCTTATTTGTTAAGGAAATTCTTAGAAAAGAAGTCAAGTAGAAGTCACAAGGATTCTTATGAATGCAATACAAGTTTTGATTTCAAGGATTTGTTGAAGTTTTGATCTATAAAAAGGGAGCGATTTGCATCAAAAATTTTGGCGCACTTCATAGCGAGAAGATCAAACACGATCAATAAGTTTGAAGAGTTTTGAGATTTAATTGAAGTGTACACGTTTTTATGAAAAATTGTAAGTTGTATTCAGAGTCTTGTTTACAACTGAGTTTTGTGAGTAAGAGTTTGTATCGACCAGTTGTTAGACCTTGAAGAACATTTTTTTGGAAGATTAAACGTGGGGATTTTGTGTCTTTTGTAGCTAAAAATTAGAGTTTATATTTCCTTAGCTAGGACTAGGAGTTGTTATCAATCCTCTAGGATTAGAGTTTATACTTCCTTAGGTTACGATAACTTTGTAATCTTTTTGTTTGAGACGTACATTTAATAAAGTGGATTAAATTCTACATAGGGTGTAGGTCGTGGTTTTTTACCATGTTTTTTTGTGTTTTTTGGTGTGGGAGTGTTTTTTTTGTTTGGTGAGTTTGGGTTTTCCGGCGATAAATATTGTGGATCATTCTGTTTATTTACTTCCAACACGTACTGCTTGTAATTTCCCAAAGGAACTATCGAATAAAACCTGTTCCTAAGGCGAATTTTGGGGGGTTTCAAGAATCCAACAAACTGGTCAATCATAACTATTTCGACAATAAAACTAAACAAATTGAGCGATTCCGACAACAAAAAAAACATCAAAACTTAATACTAAAGATGTCTATGACTTTTGGTTGGACACACTACGGCTCTCCTTCACATTCTTAGTTTTTACTTAAAAAGTAGGAAAAACTACTACAATCAAGACATTAGCTTTAAGTTTAGCAACATGAGTCGATCTTCTTTTTTGCATCATCAAGTGTTTACTATTCAACACGCCTTTCATAACATCTACTGCTTCTTCCTCCTTAATTATGTTTCGCCAATTTTGAAGAACGTATTTTAATCATATCTCACATCTTCACGATCCCTTCATCTAAAGAAGTTGATGCAATTCTCTAAAATCGTCATAAGAATATTAAAGAAAAAAATATACATAGAAACATACATAAAAGTCTTCCTGAAATGATTTAGAGAGCATACGGATACCGTGGACAAGTTCAAAATCATCGAACCTGAATTGTGCTCCGACCATGAATTTCGCATTGAAAGTAAAGTCCCATGTTTGGGTCGCATTTTCACTCACTACATCGATCATTCTCATCATTACTAATACATTTATATTGCATTTTTTGATATACCGTGGTTTTCAGTTATTAATGTTTTCCTTAAGTTTAGTGCTCCAAAAGCCCTTTTTTGTGCTACTTTTATACAAGTTTTTCTTTGTTTTGCAGGAAATCTGTCCAGCCAATGCCGGCACGATTTTGAAGAGAAATGCAGAAGAGCCCCTACGGATCTTATAACGGTCCGTCATGATTGGACGGTCCGTAGGTGGCGCGTAAGAAGCTGCTGAAGAAGATGGGAAGTCTGACAAGTGTGGGATTACGAAGCTGGGGGGGGGTGGGGTGACGGTCCGTCATGGCCATTACATTCCGTCCTGCAGGTTCGTCGTGAAGATCAGAGAAGTGATCGAGTACCCAGATTCCAAGAGTTGAAGTCTTTGTGAAACTAGACCCTCGACGACCGTTGTGCCTATGACGGTCCGTCACACTTGCCGTTGATGGGAATAAGACAGCAGGCAGAAGAATGCCCAAGTCATGGGACGCCTGAGTCCCACGACGTGTCCGTCATGACCACGACCGTCCTTCGCGTGGTCCGTCGACCCATCCGCGTTTGCAGATTTCAGCATTAGATACTTGTTTAATTAGGTTTTTGTCTTTTTATAAATAGTTCGAAACTCATTGTTGGAGGTTAGACCCCTGAGAGTTTATAATCTGAGACATATTGAACTCCGTATTCGTAACATTGTATTGTGAGATTCTCGATATCATTCGCTTTTCCGTGAATTATTGACTACTTTTGAGAATTCTTGCAAGTAAATTATTGGTGATAGCAGCAATCTTTTGGACTTTATGTCTTTCTCATTGGAAGTAAGTACATGAATTCTTATTTAGTATTTGAATATTGGTTTATGGCGATGAGTACTAAACTCCATAACTAGGGTTTTGTGGGAACCATGGGCACATATGAGATAAACCCGTAGCTAAAATACAATTCTAGAATAGTGTTGCATGTATTAAAATTCTTTCGCTAGAAGTCTTTTAACGGATGATCAACGTTAGAACTCGCCTTTAAAAGCTACTGCCGGCCCAAGGAGGTAGATAGGAAAAGAATTATTAACATAGATTTATGTATACTATCTATAAGGCTAGTCATGATTGGTACGAGGTAGTAACTTAGTCAAATATGAATACTATGCTTAATAATGAGTAACGATAAGGGTTAGAAAGCACACACGTAGCCCGACCAAGTCCGAGTGAGATTTTTTCTATATGCAGGGTTGATAAGGATATTAGAATACATAACTATCACTTGCATTCAAGATACTAGGAAACTGGTTATCGTTCGAATTATCAAGTTATGAACTGTGGGGAACACTTAAACCCTAGTTACTTTTATTTATGATTAAAATCCAACTTCAAAACTGTCAAGTGTCTCTTCAATTTAGTAGTATCTCTTTAACTTATTAGGAATACACAACCCCCTTTTTACATTTTTATGTTTATTTTTTTTTTTTTTTTTTTTTTTGTGTGTGGGGGGGGGGGGGGGAGGGTTTTTTTTTTTTTTTTTTTTTTTTTTTTTTTTTTTTTTACTTTCTAAGGAAGTTCTCAACTGAACAATAGTAATAACAGTTTTAAAGTATACGTCTAGACTCTTTTCCTCGTGGAAACGATCCCACCTCACTGTGGGGTTACTTTTACTTGACGCACCGCTTTACTTCTTTATTTGAGAAGTAAGTTTTGAGCGTATCAATTTGGCGCCAGTTGCCGGGGCATTTAGCTTTTAGATTATTGAACTATTACTATAGTTTAGTTGATATTTTCTGATTTTACTTTGGTTTATTGTTTTTGATTTTCTTTTCAGAACTATCCTCCGTGTTATGCCAAATCCACGGAGAGGACGAGTGCCGTTGTTCCCCTACGATCACGATTAGAGCGTACCTGCGAAACATGAATCGTAATTTGGGAATCAATGATGAGGATCCAACTAGAACATCCCAGCTCCGGTTGATGTTGCATGTTCAGATTTACCCATGCTCCGGGTGAACATCAACAAGGGGACAAATCCCTCTCCACGGCCCAAGCTACTCATAGGCTATGATAACATATCAGATTCGGATGGGCCCACTGGTTTTGCCTCCTCTACCACAGCCACACTTTTGTGGTAACTAGTAGTTCTGATGCAAATGCGCACTGCCAAGGTTTTGTTTTCAGGGCTACCTTCTGAGGATCCACATGTCCCTATTGCTAAGGTAAGGGCAGTGTGTAAAAGTATTGTGGGGAGGCCTGATTTGTATCTAGATTGGATAGGACTCGAGTGTTTCCTCATCACTGACGGGAGAGGCTGCTATTTGGTTAACTGAGCTCCCATACAACTCCATCTTTACTTGAATCAACTGAAGGGATGTCTTGTTATGCACCTACTATCCGGTATCCAGAACCTAAACACAAAGACAGGGTGAAATACTTGGTGGCACTACAGGAGAGTCAGTTAGTAGTTCTTGGGATAGATTCACCTCATTCTTGAGAAGTGTTCCAAATCACCGTATAGATGATGATTCCACTGACAGATACCTTCGACAGGACAAGATGATAACAACAAAGCGGTATTGGGAACACTATAGCCGTTGGATCTATTGAGAAAATGTCATGCTGAGATCGCTGAAAAATTAGAAAAAAGCTCCCGATAACAAGCTTTGATTAGCTAGAAAATCTGAACAGGGAGAAATACCTTTTTCATGCAGTCCATCCAACCCGCCACAGATGAACATTCGTGAAGCAATGGCTCATATGATAACTGAGCTTGGTTGGTACTAACAACCATGTCACCTGGGGGTGCCAGAAAAGATTACTGCAGTCAACTACTTGGCTAAACCACCACCTCCAATCGAATGAGTGTTATTATGAGGAGGATTCTTATGCCGTAAATGAACAGATTGGGGTTTCCGACAGCGCCCAAGGCTCAAATCCGGATAATATGGCGCAAGGTCAGGGAACCAATGTCGGAACAGGTAACTACAATTCGTGAGGGTCATTATGTCAAGATATTGAAACTAAATCGCGACAACAACTTCAACAGGGGTCCTATGGTAATAGAAACGCCAGGATGGACCCTAGTTCTCCTCAAATCGTGAGTTACTCCTAGATGGTGGAGGTAGTATGTCACGATTGAGGATTGTGCATAAAATGTTGAGGGGTTCATATGCTAGTGATGAGCACATCAAGAGTTGAGAAATATTTAGCGGTATTGGGCAAAAAGTTGATACCCATGCAATATCAATTAAGCACTTGAGTTACAATTGGCCCAATTATCGCAAAACGTGAACACAACGGCAACCGGGCACTCTTCCTAGCAAGCACTGTCCAAAATCCGAAAATGATTGGACATTGTTAGGCATTACTACTCGCGTTGGTAAGCAAATCATTGATCCACCTATGCATCTTAAAAAAAA
>JAKWJA010000235.1:0-39392 GCA_027704765.1 Solanum habrochaites
AGAGAATTGGCATACAAGCTCTTTCCTCCACCTCAACATTTCCCATACCATTCTCAAGTGCTCCTCCTCATTTTCTGGTTCTTGCTTTTTGAGTATACATATATCCATCAATAACCACATGACAAAGAGATCCGAATATGGCTTAGAAATCCGTTCGATCCCAGAAATCATGAAAGCAGTCGGGGGCATTCGTAAGTCTAAAAGACATTACTAAGAATTCATATGCCCATACCTGGTTCGAAATGCAGTCTTTGGCACCTGCTTGCTGCCCGTATTTTCAATTGATGATACCAGATCTCAAGTCGAGTTTTTTGAGAGGTACAGCCCTTGTAAATGGTCGAACAAACCATCAATGCGAGTAAGAGGATATTGTTCTTAACAGTTACCTTTATTCAGTTGTCTGTAGGTCAATGCCTCCGAAAACTTCAATCCCTTCGTCTTCACAAACAAAAACCGGACCCCGAACACCCCATGGGAATGGCCCTTGGTCTAATAAATCCTTTCCTAACAATCTTGAACTTGGTCCTGTTACTCTCTTAACTCACGAGAGCCATCCTATAAGGGGGTATGAATGGGGCTATTACCTCAGTCTCTAGATCAATACAAAGGTCAATATATCTATAGGTGGCATACCCAGTAAGGTCTCCAGGAAACCATCCGAAACGCACGGACTATACAAAAACCAGGACATCAATTAAGGTACTTGGTAGAAATCGTCCCTGAGGTTGGCCAAGAAAGCAAAGCACCCTTTACTAACCATTCTCTTAGCACGAAGAAAGGAGATGATAGAACTGGGTGGAAGTGTAGTCACCTCCCACACTAACGTATCTGTCCCCGGCTGGTCAAATGTCACAGTTTTGCATTACAATCTAAGATTGCAAAGTTTGGAGCAAGCAAGTCATACCCAGAATTACTCGAAATCCAACCATTTTCTAAGCTAACCAAGTCTACATAGTATTTCTCCCCACTAAAGTTACAAGACAAAACCTAACACCTTTTCAGACTATCACGGACTCACCCACCGGAGTAGAAACCGAATAGGCATGTCAAGCAATTCACAATGTGAAATTAAGGCCGGTAGGCAAATGAGGAAGATACCTATGAAAATGTGGAGCCAGGATCAAATAATACAGAAGCCATGCAATCACAAACGCAAAATATTACCTGTATAACAGCATCTGATGTCTCCGTCTTCCGACCGCCCAGGGAAAGCGTAACAATGGGCCCTATCACTGTCTGCCCATTGCCCCTACCATGTTGCGTTGGCAGTAGTCCCCCCCAAAATTTGGCCCGTCACCCCGCCGTTTTTGGTGACGCACCCTTAACCTCGGGCCCACGTCCTCCAGAATGGCGGCCCCTCCCATATCCACCTCTACCTCTGACTTTGGGGTCCGTAACTTTGTTTTGGACAAAACCTCCTATATGTCCGATCTCTCCACCGCATAACACGCTCTGGATTCAGCATAGGTCCTGTGAGAACAAGAAGTCCTGGTGATAACCTCCAGACTCAGAAATGTTGCCGGTCTGCGGTGGACCCCCAGCTACAGCCTGCAGTGAGACTGAATAGGTCGGGCTGGCTAACCTCCTGAACTCTGCCCTCTGGGAGTAAGAACCCTAAACTCACCTCCCCTTCCAACTTCTTAGTTGTTGATGCCATTGTTGAAGTCCATCTTGGCTTCACTCCCTCCACCTCTACACAAAGTCTACCTTCCTGAAAGGAATTTTGCAGTAGGCAGCTACTGTAAGGACAAATCAGCCATTCTGACCTTCAACCCCTTCACAAAACGGCGAACCGCTCTTGTGTACTGAATCAAAGCTGGGTGGCATATCTGTATAATGCCCGAAACTTAGCCTCATACGCAGCGACCGTCATCCTTCCTTGCTCTAGCTCAGGAACTCATCTCTCCTCCTATCCCTCAAGTCTGGGGTATAATACTCTCCATAAATAAGCTAAGAATGACGCCCAAGTCATAGGGGTGGTGCCTTGCTGGTTTGAACACTCACATTGTCCGCGCACCACATCTTTGGCGTTTCCTGAAACTGGTAGGTTTACAAACTCATCACCAAATCGTTCCCACTATGGCCATTTTATGTAGTACTCTGAACAGGCAACCAGAAAATCGTAGCATCCTCAGATCAGCACCCTTGCAGCTGGAGTATTTCAATTTCAAGAACTTACTAAAAAAGTTTCGTGCTGATCACTTGTCATTTAGGCCTGTATCATCGAGGAAACGTCCTATTTCTAATGAGGTATCCATGCGGGGAGCCAACAACACTTCCTGTAACTTCCGGAACCTGAGGTGCTGGTTCATAAACACTGAGTTTGTCTGGCCTTGGTCCAGATAACCCGCTAAGATAACAAGAACCTGACTAATCTCTCTGGGGTAGGCTGGGGTTGTAATTTCCTCATTCTGGCACTTTGCTCATATTTCCCCTTCCTCACCCTCTTTACTACTGTCCCAGTCGGTGGAGGAGTCACCGCCTAGCACTAGATGGGGCCAGTGCTTGTCCTCTTCCTCTAGGGACGGCCTCCCGCGTACCGCTACCACAGCCTCTTGCCATACTCCTCTTCGAGCTACCGCCCCATGGCTGGCTCAGACGCATCCTTGTCTTGGCCCGGTGCTGGTGTTTGGCGCATTATTTCCTCAGTTCTTAACCATTGCTAAATAGAGTGAAGATGGTCAGATACCAATTTGTATCACCTAGATACAATTGGGGGGGGGGGGGGGGGGAGTCCAAGTAATAGTCACGTAAAGAAAGAAAGAATAGAATTTTCTAAAGTCCTATAGTCCTCTCAAGACAAGTAAAGGTGTCCCCCAATCGTTCCTTATACTCTACTAGAGCTCCGTTCTTGTTGATAAGACAACAACCTAATGCTCTGATACCAAGTTTTGTTACGACCCAAAATGGGTCCGCTATGTGCACCCACTTTACTCTCCTATGTGACGAACCAACCAATCTAATCCTAGAGTAAGTATGTAATAATCAACAATATCAATATCATCCATGAGGATTCCTGCCTCCAACTAAACCGTTTGTTGAATTGAGTTTCTTTTGAGATTGAGTACATTCGCGTTAATTCAATCTGTTTTTCCCTTATACTATCGTGTCCAAACGTGACACGCCGATCCAATTATACCCTGTCGGAATATGACACTCTGATCCAAAAATATCGTGTCGGAACGTAACACTCCGATCCCAGAATATCATATCAGAATGTGACCTCCGATTCAATTTATAGGCGTTAATTTATTCATTTATTTTATCCACTTTCAATGCATTTATAATTTCATTAAGCCTTCAGGCTCACTTTTAAAGAGGGTTCAAAAATATAAATTTCACGGTCTCAAAATTTCAGACCAAATCACCAAACACACCAACTCAAGTCACACAATCCACAATCAAGTAACATAGAGAATTTCACAGTATGCATTTCAATGCATATAAATCGCTATCAGGGGCGGATCTATGGGTCCCCGTAGGGGTGCTATGGCACCCCTGATTTCCAGAAAATATTTTTATATATATATATAATAAAGTGTTAATAATAATTCTTTGGCGCCTTTTAAATAATATGTATAATAGTCCATTGACCAAAGCAAGTCATTATACCACATGCGCATCCCGGGATAGAACCCCGTCTGCAACGTTAACCTTTTTTTTTTGTGGTTCTTTTTTTTTTCCTTCCATTCATTCTTATATTATTTATTAGGATCTTTATTAATTTTGAATCGACTCTTATTCACATAATTAATTCTTAAGGTTTTCTTCACTTTCTCTTCATATAAGTATTATTTATCTTTGATATAAGTGAACCCATGTTAATTCTTTAATGAGTAATTGAATTTGAATGTGACTAAATATTATTAG
Source organism: Solanum habrochaites (assembly GCA_027704765.1). Taxonomy (NCBI): domain Eukaryota; kingdom Viridiplantae; phylum Streptophyta; class Magnoliopsida; order Solanales; family Solanaceae; genus Solanum; species Solanum habrochaites. The sequence continues at coordinate 3,871 of JAKWJA010000235.1, forward strand.
AATTATTTAAAAGTAGTTTTAAAGAATATTGACGGTTTTAGAAAAATGGTGAAGTATTTAATTATTAGAGTTCTTTAATTTGAAGTTCTTTCGATCTTCACCAACGTTCTTGTAAGTAGGATGTCTAGATTGAACTATATTTGTAACAACACATATAGTCACATCTTTAGTAACACTATTAGATAGTGGATAAAAGCTCAACTTTTGTTAGAAATTCTTTTTTTCCTCAAAGTTTCAGCGCATAAAGCCACTAATTCCTAAAAATAAATAAACATTGAATTTTAGTTATATCTAAAGAAAATATCACTAGCATTCATATAATCGATTTGTTTATAAAACTCAAAATATACCAGGCATTTGGCATGTATAAGATGCACTAATTCTTGGTAATTTCACACTACAACAAACTTAACTTTTAACGGCAATAAAAAAATCCTTAATAAAGAGTGCTAAGTATTTATCGCATTGTTAAGTGTCATTATATCGCAATGTCAGCTAAGCCGTTAAGGAAAATACAAAGATGTGGCTATTTTCGCTAAAAATACAATTTAGGAAATTGCTAATTAATTTGTCGGCATAAAGCTCATTTTTTATGTAGTGTCAGTTGTAGACACGTAATTTTGACCGACATTTAAGTTTTATATACCCATTTTTAGAGGCTTAAATTGTTTTAAAAATATTTTGAGTTTTATCTTATTTTATGAAGTTTATTTTTAAAAGCTATTAAAACCAAAAAAAAATAGAATAATACCTTTTATTTAAGGTGTATTTTTATTATTCATTCAAATTTTAATAAATAAGTGATTTTAACTTTTTATTTATATAATTTTTTTATCTATCTATTAATTTTCTTAATACTATTCTTATATCTTATAACAAAAAAATAATTAAACAACGAAATTAACCTACCCATTATCCACCCCCACTTCATCATTTTCTTTCCACTCACCCCACAACCCCAACTCCACTAATCCAACTCTTTCCATCACATGTATGTATGGTTTTATTTTCCATGATTTCTTCCCATAACTAGGTTTTCCTTTTAGGAAAAGGTTTTTGGATTACACAAAAAAAAAAACAATCATTTTTCTGGTAGGAAAAGGTTTAGAACTCTATAAATAGAGGAATGTTCTTCTAACGTCATCAGCATCACAATGTAGTCTTAGGGCTTTGAGAGTTTTGGTTAGGGGGAGAATTTTATGGGTCCCCCCCCACAAGCTTGATATGTTATCACTTGTGTGAACCTCCCATGTATTCCGAGTGGATTTGGTTGGGTTGTTTTCCCTCTGTATTTTGTACTCTTATAGTCCAATAGTGATTGCTCATCTCCTTTGTGGACGTAGTCCGATTGACCGAACCACGTTAAATCTTTGTGTCTTTTGGTATCTTTCCGTTGTCTTCTTACTCGTGGTCTTTTGAGGTTTTTCTTTGGATAGCTTCCGCATTTACCACCTGAGTATTTTCGGTCCTAACACTGGTACACACATAGACATAAATATATAAACATTAAATAAGGGGGAGGGAAAAAAGATAAGAAGAAGAAAAAGTGGTAGTCAAAGAACAAAGAGGGAACAAGTCACCAAAAGGGAGAACTCAAAAACGAAAAAAAAATCAGCAAAAGAAGGAGGAAAAAAAACAAAAAAAGAAAATTTTTTCACATTTTTTTTCCTAAGGAACACATGCACAAAAAAAACTCAAAAATAGTGGAATTCGAGGCTTCAAATTCCGTGGTCCTTATCGATGGTATTTTTTCTTTGTGAATTAATTTTCACAAAAGGTAACACTTTGATCTTTATGACCTTATTTGGTTTCAGAATCATGCAAGATATATTTCATTGATATAAAGTGTTTTTAAATTTATGCATGTGTAATTTTTACATTAGATAGAAATAGATTGAGATTTTATATTATTCATTTAGAGTAAAATTTTATCTAACATGTCTTTATTCTTGCTTTCCTTAAGTTTTCCTTTTATTTTGTCTTTATTAAAATTTGAAACTTAATATTCTACAGTATGCAGTTAGTAATAATTAGATGAAATTTAGTTTTATTTTTAGTTGCCTTTTTTCACTTTGGGGGGGATAATTTTAATTAAAACTGTATTTATTTATTTTAAAAAAAGAGAAGACAAAATAAAAAAATAAATAAATCAAACCTACACTATCTTTGAGCATTTCTTTTAATGCGAAACTTTTTTAAAAAAGAATCAATTAATTTATTCCTGTTAAGAATAAAATATCAAAATTTTAATATAAAAGGAAAAGACGAAAGAAATTTAATAAACATAAAAGTATAAAATAAGAAGAGAAAATATAAAAGAAAAATAAGGTAAAATATAAGAAGAAAGAAAAAAATTATTTTTTAAAAAATAGAAAAACAATATAAAGTGACTCAAAACTTTGTAAAAATAACTAAATGACTTTGACTACTGGGTTTCTTTTTCATTTAATGACTAAAATAAAAAAGTAAAAAATTTATATGAAAAGTGTATTCTTTTAATTTATTTTTTTATTTATTTCTTATTAATATATTGTTTCATTCTTTAGAAAAATTCAAACTAAGATATGTATAATCTGGCTAATGATAATGAAATACTAATAAAAATATTAAGATCCAAAAACATTAAATTACTTTTACTTTAAATACACACAAATAAACATTTGTTGTGAGTTGGAAAGAACTGATACCAATAAACCCACGCTAAATGAAATATGACAATTTCACAAAGTAATTTAAAATAAATCAAAGAAAGCGAGACATAAGTAAAATTGTTAGATACAAACAAAATATATTTAAAAATTAAGCCGACATATAAAAGTCATAAGGCGACCGTGCTAAACCACGGGATGGAGGGGGTGCCTAATACCTTCCCTTCGGTTCAACATAATTCCTTACCGATTTTTTTTGATTTGCAGACCATGAAAAATAATGAGTCAACTTCTTTGATTAGGGATGTAAATAAGGTGACTTGGAACACCAAAACTCAATTCCAAATGGCGACTCTAAAAAAATTAAAAATAATCCCCTAATTAATAACGTCACTTAAATTAGAAAAAACCCTTACCCACCGTGCGAAAAAGGGGTGTAAACATCAGTTATGTTTGATACGATAGATATATACCCAATTACATTCAAGTTATACGTTTTGCAAAATTAGTGTTGCTAGTTTTTGTAATAAAGTCATTTTTATTCTATAATTACTTAACAACCCAATTGATTATTTTGAAATCCTCGAATCTTTTATTCAATAAAATACTTTCGATAATTTTAAATAGGTATTTTGGATTAATTCGTAATTATAATTATGAAATTAGAATAATTTAAATAATTAATTTATTGTGGTTTAAAGAATAAATCTTACAATTATTGCTGGGTCACTTCACTAGTTTATATAATTAAACCTGTTGATAATTAGGATATCATTAATCAGGAAACTAAAAAAAAATCACAGGATTACAGAAGGGTTGCGAAGAAGATTCGTAAGTCGCCTTCAAGGTAAAATTCGACAGCCTTAATATTGTGAATACATATGTATTGATATAAGGATATATCTTTGATATTATAGTCCATGATAGAATTACTAAATGCGAAAGGAAGGGATTATTGCAAAGTGTTTCTTACTGCGGCATATGGTGTTGCTGCCTGCAACATTAATAAACCACATCACCGAAATGATTAGGGAAGTAATTGACATGTTACATAAAAGTAAAATGGGACTTTAGTGTGTTCTGAATTTATAGGGTTTTGGTGGGTCAAAATTGTTGTTGTAATTGTCTGGTGTAATTATAAGAAGGTATAATAATAATATATTGGAGTGGTGCAGCTGACCTAATTAACTTGTGGGTTTGATTGCGGCCATCAAGTAGATTATGGGTGATAGACCTGAGGTTTCTTCTTGTTCTTCTTTCGCTTATCGATTTATGTGATTAACCGATTTGGAGGAAAATTAGTATACAATTATAATGTATGTTAAGGAGAGTAAAATAATATAGCGAGTTAGCAGATTAGGTAAATTTTTCTGGTTAACTCTAGTGGTCTAATAATTAACTTGCATCAATATAGGTTATTTTCTTTTGTTCTCACATTCTACATTTATATTTTTTTGATATATTAATGATATGTAATTTTAATATTATGTTATCAAATTATTTAATTTCATTAAAATTAAATAACCTTTCATTTTGAATACTATGGTCCACAATTGTGATTTTAATTCAAAAGGGGCATTGGAATGTGGAATAACTTTCAATAATTGTTACATTATTCAATAAATAAGTGAATTGTTTCACCAAAATTTCACATCAAAGTGTACATGTCAACAAATAATTATGAGTATCCCACGAGCCGAATTATTGAACCCACAGATTTTTTGATTAGCAAATTCTAATTTTATCTTGAAGTTGTAAATTAAATGTTATAAGTAGTAACAGAAAAAAAAGTAGATCTAAAGTTGTATATTAACCCTTAAATGAACTGTGTGGTGGTGATTTTTTTTTTTTTTGGTGCTTGATCACTACTTGATTACGTAATTGTCTTTTCTAACCATGAGGGGATAGAGATAGAACAACGGAATTGAGAGAGCGATATCATTTTCACCAAACAAAAGTGTGATTTGCATCTAGAATAGAGATATACCAAAATTGTCCTCACTTGGCTAGAAACAAAATATATGTATGCCTCCATGGATTGGTTTTAAACCTATTTTGCTCAATGATGAAATTGATTTTTCAATTTTGGTGACACTTAATGGTTATTGGGAGGACACATGATATTTTTTAACCTCATAAAATGAGTAATGTGATAAAACCAAACAAAATTCTAAGATTGAAAACACCCGACATGAATTCACATGAAAACATGAAAATCATAGCCTAAATTGCTAATAATCTTGATGGATAACATAGCTTGAGCTGGAGATGTTGTCCTTAGTGTATATTGCAATCTTCAGTTTAAAGGAAAAATCACACCACACATCTATGAAAGGTTACGTTACAACTTTGAGATCTATTTTTTATATTACTTACTTATAACATTTAATTGACAATTGAATACGATGAAGAATTTGTTATTAATTTTAGAGCCTAGTGAGGCAATCTGATATATCACTCTTCTAACAATAATGAGACAAAATGAATACGAATATGTTGCAACAATAGACAAGAAGATGAGTATTATTTCTTTATTTTTATTTTATTTGTTTGCAAATTTCTTGTTAGTATTTTTTATCAAAAGGGAAAACAAAAAGACATGTAAGTAGTACTAGCTGGACAGTAACAATAAAAAGAAAAAAAGGTCTTTTACAAATAATAATTAAACACCCTTTTCAAATAAGTGTTGAGTATGATGCTCTTTTATTTTTTTTTCTGTTTTAATCAACCATTGATAAATTATTGAACTAACCATTTAGTAAAATTTCAGTTTTATACAAAAGCCAATTGCCTCCTTGAAGAAGGTTGAAACAATAGTCCATTTTATATGAATAGTTAGCTTGACTACGTCAAATGTCGGTTTATATTTTACATTTAATATTCATTTATATTTTTATTAAAAAAGAAAAAAATTATGTACATATACATTTTTTATTATTTTATTGCCAAAAATAAGTAGATGTAAATTTGTTTGTAAAAATGCTCAGATTTACATTTTTTACAAACACTGGACCTAGATTTATGTTTTTGCAAAAAAAAAGACCAAATTTAACTTTATTTTCTGTTTTTGTTGCGAAAATTGCCAGATTTACATTTTTTTTGCCAAAACAGAGTTTTTGCAACCTCTTGCCCTAACGCCTCACTGATCGGTCTTTCTCGGCACAGACGCCTTGCCCTCTTGGGTGTTGGTTATTCAAGTGACAAGAAACAAAAACATAAAGGAACTGTGAGATTGTGATTAGGATTGTATTAACAAAACAGTAGGTTACATATTAATTTTATGTGAGTGTAAAATTAAACTACAGACTACTTAGAAAGAAATATATATATCTCTATATACAGAACAATAAACGAAAGAAACATAAGACTCACAAGAAACTGAACTGAAAGGCAAAACAAACTTAATACAAACAACTTAATCAAAAGAAAAAACTAAACATTAATTCAAGATTATATTGTGAAACGTAAAATAAATACCTAAAGTTGATGACAAACACAGGTGTAATTGGAACAAGTTCAATTGGATTATGGTTGCATTATATGGATTGTGTTCCCACACACACCAAAGATGAAATATTTGTTTTAGAAAAGGATTTTCGTTTCTTATGAGTTTCCTCTTCCAATTTTTTTGTTCTGAGTCTTTTTCCCCTAAAATTTCTCGCAAAATCTTCTTCATCCAAATCTATTCTTTTTTTTTTGGTTCATTATCTCCATCGCCAAAATGAAGAAGAGAAGAATTTTAAATAGATTAAGAAAAATGAAATAATGTTCTTTCTTGATCAAAAAATGAATCACACCCAAGCATGCTGAATCATTTTCTTTCAATATGATAACTTTTGTTTTTCTCTTCCAATAAGCACTCTTGTTCTCACACGGAGCCAAAACCCCCCAAAAAGAGTCAAGAAAAATCTTTTTCTGTTTTTTCTTTTTTCTTGTTTATTTTTTCTTTAGTAAGAGAAGACTATTGAAAATAACTTCAGTGCCTTTTAGCCCCACCCCCCACTGGCGGCGTAAACGAAGAGAAGGGTAAGAAAAGACAAGGAGGAGGGGATAGGGGGGGGAAAAAAAGATAGGAAGAGGGAGCAGGGGGAAGATGAGGCGAGCAGAGGGGGAATGGAGCCCAAACACAAAAGCAAAAAGAGGACAGGGAAAGAAAATGGCAAACGAGGGGAAAGATCTCATGAGCTAAGGCAGCCTCTCCCCCCACCTACGCCCAAGCCCCCCCGGACTTCCCCTCCGACACTTGACCCTTCAACCTCGCCTCGGTACCAGAGAAAATACAATCTTACCCCCATGAAGAACCTTGCTAGAAAGAAACATAAGAGGCCGAATAAGTAAAAGAAGCCAGGTAGTAGAAAGAGGGAGAATGGAAGGAACACACGTGGAAAAAGAATGGGTCACACATGGACACAATTACAAATAAAAACCATGTGAATGCAATAAATTTATTCTCAAATGGCTATAATCTGAATCCAATTTGATATTTAGCGATAGGGGCATATAAACACGCCCAAAATCAGTGATCAATGGTACACAAGCTATTGCAAGCACATCGTTACAAGTTACATAATTTCATATGCCAATGAATAATATACAATGAAATATGTCTGTGGCGTGAGAAGACACAAGAGAGTTGGAAAGTTATAAGCTGTATATAAAAACAAAGGATAATACCAAAACAAAGACATACAAGATGGATATACAAGTGAATACACTTGATTTGGTACAGGTTAACATACAACGTGCATACACTTCGATTTGGTAAAGTTTAAACAGTTGTGAAGCATTGAAGGATACAAATACAAAAAGATAAATATGAGTATAGGGATCCAACTCAAAAAGAAGGCATAGGACACGATACCCAGGGAAAAGAAACAATAACAGTAGCTTCTTGACTCAGATAATAGTGTTGCTTATTTTGATGGGAGAATAATTACCTAAATTTAATTAGTGTAGGAGAGAAGTATTCGATATGATTCTAATTGTAAATATTATGTATTTTAGTAGATTTGATGCATTCATATACTTTTAGATACATCCCAGATCTACAGGGCATCGAAGTTTGCAGTGTAATTTTTTAGATACTTGATTCAAGGACTTCCTATGATCATTTCAAATTGACATACATAAAATATTAAGATATATCTATATATTAGTGTTGCTAGTTAACTTAAGCAAAAATAATTGTATTTAAATATATCTCTGCAGATATGTAAAAGAACTATTAATTAGTAGTTAAGATATGCATATATTTTGAAATATAGATACTTGATAATTTAATCAATTTCTTAGGAAGTCAAATAGTATAGATATGTTAAAAGATTTCGTTAAATTATGGCATAATATTATAGATTTAGATCGAATTATGAAACCACTTTAATAGTTATTTTAGAATTCAACTATCTTACAAAATTGAAATTGCCATGTGCCTTGCCTCTAATTAACAGAGGAATATATATGTCGCCGATAATCGGATCAGTGATCCCACATAGTTTCATCCGAAATATATATAAGGAATGTTATAATTTATTTTTAAATACATTAAAATCGAAATGTATGAACTCACACTTCAAGTATCAAATAATGCAAATTATGACGGACGGCGCTCACCTCTTTTGACGGAGGTTAGGAAGTTAAATTTTCTAAAAATTAGAAAAACACTTCTATAAGTCGGTAATTGGTATATAAGAATGTGTAAATTAGGTATATAGGTCATATTCTCCAAGTTATGGCATACGAGTTTGATTTTCATTCTTGAAGTTAATATATCAAGTTATAGCATTTGTTAAAATTAAATTAATGTTAATTTAATTTGTAAAATAGGACAAAAAAAAATAAAAAAAATGATGAATTGAAAGTGGATAATTTCTGTGAATAGTTAACATATAACTGATTAACAACTGTTGCACATTTTTAGGGATTTGAAAAATATCTTAGTTATAGATAACACCCATAAAGGTGCAATTTCATTTAAATGCTAATAAGTTTTGATTTTTCTAAAAAACTCTAATTGTTATCTTCTCCATAAACGTGGCACCGTTTATTTATTTTTTTCCAGACAGTGAAGATTATTCTTATATTGAATTTTGTTTTATATTTTATAGTTTATTTTTTGGAAAAAATAATTAAAAATTGAAGGTGGAAAACGTTTAGATTTGAGTTGATGGAGAAAATAGTGTCAAATTTAATAACACCTGGTGGCAAAGGAATTCATCAGGGTGGTTTGTATTTATTGCTTTGTTAGGTTTTAGTATAAATTATACTGGTTGTAGTTTATATATATATATTTTTGTATGTAGGGAATGTGTCATATTTTTTTCTTTCTGTTAATTGATATGGTTGAATTGATAAATTTTTTTTGTGATTACACTACGCAGTGTTTTTGATAATAAATTTGATATATTAAATTGATTTTGATGTGTAATTTTAAAATGAAGATTGGTGTGATATTGATTACTGGCTCTATTAAAAATAGCAAAAATTTACCAACAAATTTTGTAAATTTGCAGTGTTTTTAAAAACCGTTGACACAATTATTGAACAATTGTATTAATTAAATGTGTGAACGTATTAAATGAAATTGAAATTTTTGGTAAAAGCTATGCCAGATGATATTTAAAATTTCAGCCTGTTATTTTTTTTGTATGATGGTTTAAATAGCACAAACTGTATTATTATGTATGTAATGTATTAGTAAATCTTTGTAGCAATTGTATGAAAGCCAATTTTTCTGGGTGTACAAATCAGTTGATTGATTGTAATATAATATAATTTTGTGTATAAAAAATTGGATTAATTGTGTATTTTTTTTTAGAAATTGGACAAAATGTTGTATGAAAAGTGAATTTTAAATTGTATCGTAGCACTTAAGTGTATTATAGGATGAAGTGTGGTATAAAATGTATTAAGTGTGTATTAAATTAAATATGTTGTTGCATAGAGTGAATTGTAGAGAAATTATGTATGATTTCGTGTATTACGTTTGTATGAATAACTTAAAAAATTTTATTATGGGATGCATGAATGTAATTTTAATGTGGTGAAAACAGGAAAATAGTCGACTGAGGAGGAGGGCATCCAACGATACTTCTACTCTTTATATTGGTTTAGTTAAGGCTTTATAGGAACCCAACTCAAATATCGAAGAAACTCTAAAGTTGTTGAGTATAATAGCTACTAAGTTAGTGAAATGTGTCCACTTTAGAAAAAATTCATATGATGTTGGGGGGTCAGGTCGGTTTTTTCTCGATCCGATGAGGGTGATGAATTTGGATTTTTTTCAAAAATATCCATTGTATCACTTGAAAGCTCGTGAGCAGTATAACGAAGATCATGGAATTATAGTTACTGATTAGAATACATTATGATGTTAGATTATCACAGACTAAATAGATTTATACTCCAACAATTCTACCAGTCTTGACGGAATGGATTTAGCCGGAGTTGTCAATGATAACTAGTGAAATAGATTAATGATATTAATAAGTGATCTTCTAACCTATTGTAGCTGGATAATCAGATTATAATAATAAAGGAAGAAACCCTTAAGGAGGTATGAGCGCATGTTGGCTGTGAAAGTCAGTTTCGGGTTGGCTGTAATGCATCTAAGAGTGTTAAAAAAAAATTTAAATTTTTTTATTGTTTATTCAATGTATATATTTGTAATGTTATTTTCTTAAATTTGTAACAGTTATCACCTGAATTGATTTCCTAAAAACTTGGTCTTGAATGATGAGGGATCTAGTTTGAATAAATCAGTTTCTTCAGTAGGAAGTATAGTGTCAGCCACACAGTTCTGTAGAGAAAAGTTTATGCCAGACCGTCCAAGGATAAACTGGACGGTGTAGCTGGTCTTGATAATGGAGAAGTATCTGACCATCTAAGGTATATACTTCAAAAGATTTAGTGATGATATGGTGAATTGCATGCGGTGCGTTGACGTACATTACAGCATGGAGAGCTAGAAAAAGCAAGTAAAGTGGTGCGAGGAGATCCAGCAGAGAGTCTTATGAAAGATTACCTCGTAATTTGAAAATAAGAATAAATTTACACATTAACTCATTGTAGTTGTACTGTAACAATTTCATGTATTATTAATGGAAAAAAATATGCTACTTTTATGTATGAATGTGTATTGTTATTGTTAGGTTATTTTTACATTTGGAGCAAACATATCCAGGATCGTTGTGAATAAAAGGAATGAAGGTGATACTTTTTATACGCTTGTGTTGCGTTAGAAGCTTGTATTGGGTTGGGAATATTGTGGTCAATGGTAGTTGTTGATGGTGCGCATTAATTGTTCATATGTGGTACAATGTAACTAAGCACCCTCTGGATACGGAGAGGTAAATTAGTACCTATTAATTTTCTAATGATATAATATAATGAAAAAATATATGCATGATATTGTTGATTGTGTGATATTTTTTTTAAATTATGAGCAGGTCATATTACTTCTTTGGCGGATTGCGCTTAGTAGATTCTGAAAATGGGAATGATGCTTCATGGGAATGGTTCTGTGAGAAGTTAGAGAAGCATGGATTAGACAAAAATATGGTTTTATGTATGGACGAAATGAAAAGCATTATGGAAAGGACGCAAATGTATTACTCGGAATCAGAACATTCTGCATGCATTACATTTGTCAGCAATTGTGTTGAAGAAGAATTTCAATAGAAAATACTGAAGAGATTTTTGGGATTTTTTGTTCTTTTCATTGGCAAAGCTTCGACAAAACAACAAGTTTTTAGACAATTATGGGAAGATGAGATCGATAGATACGCGAATACGACCCATACTTGTTGATATTGGTTTTATAGCAATGGTCAAGAGCTTACTCGAATTGTAAGCACACATGGCCCATGAACTTCAAAAACAATCGCGAGTCATTGACATAATGGTAACAAGAGCACGGGGGTATCAGTTGATTTCACTCTTGAGTTTATGAGGGTAACAATTCAAGAGGTGGATTTCACCAAGAATAATGAGGAGGCTGCTAGACAACATTTATTGACAAAAAATTATGATATTTACTCCAGAAAAGTATTGCGTTGTCGTGCAATATGAGGGTATGTGTTTCACTGATTGTATTGTACTTCTGAATAATTCGTGACATGTATTATAATTTTTTTTTTATTACCATAAAGGTTGATACCTTCAATGTTGATCTGCTGTTGTGGCTGAAGGAGCAAAAGAATACTAGTAAATTTGAATAAAAGATGTGTAGTTGCAGAGATTTAACCTTATGAGATACTGTGTGGGTCATGCATGGTTCTCCGGTACAGGAAGTTAATGAAGCAGATTCTGTTTTTTGTTTTTATAGCCCCAAGAATTTCCTAAAGATGTTTAGCTTCCTGTCGAGCCTTATCCTGTGCGGGTACATGGGGATAACCAAGTTATTTTCCAGAGCCAAAAATGATTGCGCATGGTCAAAAAGATCAGCGAGGAAGACCCAAATTTGAACGCTGGAAGTGGTTCGCAGATGGTGAAATTCAAGAGGACCAAAAGCACATGCAGTAGCTGTCATCAGGTTTGGACACCATAGGAGGGACATGGTCAAATTTCCTGTACAAAACTAATTGATTTCGTCAGTGTTAATCGGTGTTTTTGAGTGTTTACAGTGTGTGTTACATTGTGTTTTTATTGAATCATCTTACTGTTCATACAAATGTATACATTGTATATACAAATGTCATTTAGATTAAAAATGTTAACATTAATAAGTCATTATATCACACATAGCATTCATACAGTGTACATAATGAATGGGGACACATAGCATAATTTATACATTTATACAATCAACTTGCATCTATAAATAATGGCTGTTTATGTTTCTACATATCAAATTAGATATGTTATAATATTACATTTTTCATTACACTATTCAACCAGTAAGATAGGTAACATTTGTTTTTTGTATTTTGGAAAAAATATGATTTGATGAAAAATAACAGTATTCAGAGATGAGTCATACAGACAACAATTTGTTGCAAAGGGTCATACAATTATTAAGGTAGCTAATTGATCTTTAATCGGTAATGTCAGTTGATTCATACGTCAGTACAATTCATATAATTAAGACTTATGCAGTAGAATTTATATGATATAATTCGTACATTTTTCATACACTATTCAGACCAGTACTATAAAGTAACATTTTATTGTATTGTATTGTAAAGATTACAGTATTAAGTATAGTATTTCATACGAAAACAAAATTTATGCAAGAGTTAAAACATACCATATCGAAAAGGATTGCAAGTTATAAAAAAATCATACACAAGTAACCAGTAAAAACATATATTGAAGAAGAAGACGTCTTTATATAAAAAAATTTTAAAATAAGTTATATATATAACATTTCTTCATGTTCTAATATCCAAATATAATATGACATTAGTAATTCAGTATAAATGTTCATACATGATTCTACAGGGTGCCTCTATTTTAAGTAGGACACAATTTTTTAATTAGTAATAATTTCATATGCAACATCAGTATCATAAAAAAAATGGAAATTGACATAAATTGTTCAGAAGTTAAAAAAAAAAAAAGTCATTCACAAAAAAGAATGTACATTGTGCCATAAAGTTCTCTTCTGTTACGGATTTTTGAGTAGGATAATGGTGGTTGTCCTAACTTGGTCTTGATACGTTTGAGGGCCACCCTTCTAATGCAATGTTCATGTAACACTTTCACTATTGCGCCTTCGTAGTTCTTTGATTTTGATAAGCCCCCAAAAGTAATGTACCCATATCTTGATGATGATATTTTGAATCAATTCAATAGGTATATCTCAAAAAACACTATGGCCTCATGTACGGCAAAGAGAGAAGTGTATAGACGACACAAGCACTGTAAAAAAAAATGAAAAAAATAAAAAAATTGTAATGACGATAAGCATTTCCCTTAAGATGAATAAAAATAATGTACGAGTATAACTATTTTGAATTTTTCTTCTTGTTGAGGAACAGTTGGAACATTTGATACATAGAGGTTCAGACTGAGACTTTTGTATAATCAGGGAGATTATTCGCATAAAATCAAGTATTGTGCCATTTAAAATCAGGCTCGTCAAGAAATAAAGAATCGATGGTTGCAAGTTCATCAAAACTCTTTAACTGTCCTTGAATGAACAGATCTCCCATCATCGAATGCATAGACTCCTAGAATTCTACGTGTTTGATCCGGATTACAACAAGGAACCAATGGAATTTGTCGTTGATGTTGACGGGGATTGATAATCGTCAACCCTATCACGGCATGTGAGCAAGCCGTTATATCCTCTAATACATGTCCACATCATGGTCCGGTGAAAATGCATTTCATGTCACATTCGGACTGTCTCCACTGTTCTCAATGTTAGCAATCCACGCCTAAACGAACAATAACAGTCTGTACGAAGTGAGTCTGGTATTGTACATTTCTTTCGGAGAAAAATTATTGCTAATATGCTGTTTTAACAAAAAAAAAAATATCCATAGTTTCATTCACTGTTCACACATTATTCATACACAAAATATCATCTGTATATCACTGCAACTGAAACCATAATAATAATTCAAAAATGCCTCCCCCGTTTCTCACAAAGGTTGCCGGTTGGATCATATGTGAAAAAACATATTTTTCGTGATTTGACACCGCGCAAAGTCCATGTGAGGAGGAAGGTGTTTTCTAACCTTGGAATATATATGCTGCTTTCCTGTAATATTTAAAAAAAGTGGTATATAATTTTGGAATTTAGAAATTAAAAATAATTTGTTTCACTTAAAAATTACCTGCCACTCTGCTTAACACATCTTGAAAATTGAATTTATCCACTCCATCAGTTCAACTGGAACATCAAGACCCTTGTGATTTTTGGCGAGGATGTTTGGATTTGAAAGAATGTAGGTAATCTAATTTGACTGCGTCCCCTCCTTTCGAATTATGATATAAGGAGAAGAATCGTAATTCACAATCTTTGTGTCTTGTTTGCACATTTGGAGTCGTGGTCGCATTAGAATAGGATAAAGTGCATTATATGTGTCATGGAAATCGTCCGATGTTGGTGGTTTTGATTTTTGACGTTTGGTAGGTGCGTCAAATTGAAAATCATCCGTTGACTTTTGAGCTTCCTATACATAAAAAATATAAATGATAAATAAAAAATAATTCTAATTTAATTTAGTGATAAAAATGAATATATCGTACCAGCTGTGTGGAAATTGGGACAGTGTCTGTCCAATTGAAAACTGTAGGCATATGGTTGGATCAGATTGTTATGACAGTTATCAGTTTGGGAGTTAGTCAACATAACTCTAAATCAGCTAGGTGTTGTGAACCTTTTCATTGTAAATAAAAAAATAATATAAAATAGATTATACAGTAAATATATTACGTCCTTAAACATATGTTGTTAACTTACATGTGAGTTTTGCGTTCTTTTCAACTCTGCCTTAAACACGTTAATTAAAAAACATACGTAGTTGCTATGTATATTGTAATTTCAAAAACAAATATTTTCAATTGAATTTTGTACTGTACCTCTGCCAATGCAGCCTTTCACTTCTTCAAATTTATGTTTTCATCTTAACAACACGATATTTTTCGATGATCTGTGATTTCTGAATCATGGTGGCTGCTGGGTGATTTTCAAATGTTCCGTCTGGCACGAGATTTAACACTTCTTCAAGAAACCATATTTGAATTTATGCTGCAAGCAATAAAAAAATGTTATAATGTATAATAATAATGAATGTAATAAAATTCTATGAAAAATACCTGATTGCAGTGTTCGGAAATTGATTTCTTCAAATCGTCAAAAAAATGACGTCTATTATGTGTCTTCCAGTTCATGATTTCTCGTGTGCGATTTGAAAACACGTAATAGCAATTGTGTGTCACTGGTGGACAACATTCATAAAAGCCCATCGGCAATGCTATGGTGGAACTGGCTGAATTTGAATGGCGATGATTTTTAAAATTTTTTAGGCATGCTTGCGTGAAATTAAAACACTAATTTGAAAGGGGAATGTGGCATACGTCAAGGACTCACCAAATCCCAAAAATACAATTTGGAATTGTTGTTTTTGTAGGGTCTGATTGCAGTCAGAAAAGAAGAAATACGTACACGATCCCGATTTTAGACGGTCATCTTATTCCCAAAATGTTGCAATTAAATTGTAATAAAAATCTGACTTGGATACTTTATTAAAATCTCTGAAATTTCAGCAAGAGTTGTTTGGAAATATGCAGATACAAAATCCAGACAACAGGTCCTACCTTTCAAAACAGTTATAGCAAACAAACTCTTTTAACCAAAATGTAATCTTCCATTTGACTTTTATGACAAAATATCATCCCAACATTTTCATTCCCAAAGAGAAATAAGTGTTCAACAATGAACATGGATTTTAATGTGAGGTAAGGTATAAAAAACAAAAAAAACAGGTGTTTCATAAGGAATTGTTGAAACTTACCTGACCCTAAAAGGTCAACAAAAATCAGCAAACACATTCATGTATAATACATGAATACAAATGGGTTTGTGTCTCTCTCCAAAAAAATTGTAAAAAATTAAATTAATCAATTTATCCATACTTATTAAGATTGCTATGGGAAAAAAAAACAAACACACAATATAGATTTCATAAAAACATGCAAACTTATATACATTAATATACAATATTTGATTGATTACTTACTTCATATGTTGATTAGATAAGGAACACAAATATGGAATTTCATCACATATCTACAAAATTAATAAGTGAATCATACACCAATATAAATGTTCATTCTATCTGAATTGCGTAATAGAAGGAAAAATATTAATTCTACCATAGTATAGACATAATACAATATAATCGAACACCTTTCATTAATCGTGTAAACATTTATAATTAATAAATAAATGTAGCATGTCATACAAAATTCATACAAACTAGAACTTCTTTCATACACAAAAATTCAACACTAATACAAATCAACACATAAAGTATGTAGTTTAATTGGATATAAGATTCAACAGATATCACCTAATAAACTGATACAAACGAAACACAATTATACACATTCCATACACAAATCCATACAAAACTTGAATATTACAATCATAGCAAGTAAATAGTTGAATTCATACACCAAAAATTTCTCACATGTTTCATTATATTGATATTGTATAGAAGACAATATGTAATTTCATACAGTGAATCATACACATTCGTACATGTTTATACCATTTATATGAAGACAATAGGATGTAGCATTTCATACAAATTCTACAGCTTAGCAACATTCTTTATACAACAATTTATTCAACACTAAATTATACATCAAACATAAAGTATGTTGTTTATTATGGATATTTAATATTCAACAAATCATAAAAACTTGATACACTTATTTTCATACACTTCTATACAACATTAGTAGTATTAAGTATTTTATACAAAATAACGGAACATAAAACTGTACTATTACTATTCATAATTTAAACGAGGAAATTAGCACAAAATTAAAATAGATAATTTTTAATTTCACTTTTTTTTTAAAAAAAAACTTTCACTAACCTTTAAAAATTTTTTGGGGTTAAGTTTCTTATTCTGGCTTCTTTGTAAATGGATGAGTATCGATTTAAGGGGTATTGGTTTTTTTGAGTTTGCTTTTATCATAACTCTTCTACGCAAAAAGCAGTTCAGAATCGTCGATGAGTACTCAATTTGTTTTCCTTTTCTTTCTGTGTCCTCTTCTTTCGCCCTTTCTCATATTCATCGTACTTTTTCCCTTTCATTTCCCTTTTTATCTTCTCGATTTCCTTTGGAGTTTATTTTATTTTTTTTTTCTTTTTGATTTCCGGCTGAGCTAGATTGTCTTTTACAGAGAAGGCTGAGTGTGATAAAATTTTCGAAAGAGGAGCATGAAAATTCCTCTGAGCTTGCTTCATCATTCAACCTTCTACTTATTTCGCGGGGTTTCATGTCATTTCGCGTATCAATTTTTGTAAGTGTAAGGAGATGAATATTTGAGTGACAAAAAAGGAGATTTGAGTGCAAAAATGGGAGGATGTGAAGTAAGACTGTTTTAAGAGTGAAGTTTGAAAGTTTTTTAGCGAAAATTGATGAAAACATAATTGTTAGGCGTGCAAAAAGAATGATTTTGTGAGAATTTGGGGAAGAACAAAATTTTGGGGGAATATAAAATTTTTTTTAGATAATGGTGAGAGTTTAAAAGAAAAATGAATGATTTTAGATATTGATAGGTAGTATATTAATGGAATGATAAATCCCTATTATTTTGTCAATTTTTTTAAAAGTAAACTATAAATATTAATTTAATTTACAGTAGTAAAAGGATTTGTAGAACATCTAACTGAAAATAATAATTTTAAGTAACTGACATTGGCTGTTAAAAAAGGTAAATCTAAATAATAAAGTAATATGTAAATACGTTAATATTATTTAAAAAAAATAATGAGAATAATATAATTTTTTCTGATATAGATATAAAACTTGATAATAATATGCTATCGTGTTTCTTATAAAAAAGATGTTAGATAACTGATATTATCATATTAAATGTGGGTGTAGTGTATTTTTATTATTAAGAATTATTTAAACTGTGCTTTAAAAATTTCAGTTTTTAGTAGTAAAAATGTAATATCAAAATGATAGAATTTCTATCATTAATCAAGATGTAGCTGATCAGTGTACCATCATCTCAAAAAATTCGGAAGGGAAGTACACCTCGGCTCAATCTATCATAACAAAAAGAAAGTGATTCCACTGTTCTAGAGTTGTTAAACGGTTAACAAAATAGTATCACAATAGTGACACACCGGGTTAATATGATCTAGTTTAATTTGGGGAACATTATCATTTGTAGAAACCTATTACCGAAAGGTCATTTACCATACACCGGCAATGAACTATTGATAATTAATTAATTGTTGTTAAAGGATCATACTATAATATAGTAATATTTAGTAGAGGTGATGTACGGCACCAAAGTACCAATGCTTCCCTTCGTAAATTATGTATGCCATTAAGGTACTCCTCGGTCCATGTGACTTTAAAAGCATGCCATGCAATTAAATAAATTGGAATAATCTTGAGACCCCTTATACTGAACCTTATTTATTAGTGAGTCCTTATACGTGCGTCTTGCGCGTTGAGTTGAAAGCCTTGATACATTAATAACAACAATATTTTTATATACTTGTAATCATTGACTGAATATGTAACACGTAATATTTCCGAGTTGGAAAAAATGTTTGAATGCACGTGTCTCAAGGTGAGGAATATCAACAACAAGGTAGTTTTTTTCGGATAAATAAACTTGAAAGTTACCTTACCTGTAGCGTTATGTAGTGTTTTTTTTTCGAATAAAGTGAGATTTTTTTTACTCAAACAAATTCTTTTGTTGTAAATCAACAACACCCCGAACCCTTCTGCCACAATCCCATCAATTTCATGATTATTTTATTAATATTGTATGAGTTAGTGCAGATGTGATAGTGTATATTGAAAAGTTTAAAGCATTACGAAGAGTTAGAAGTTGAAGAACAAGAAATGAGTTTGTGCATTTATAAAAATTCATTAAAAGTCTGTATGTCAATTATTAGTGTGTTGGTGAACTTCTAGTGTAAAAAATTTAAAGTATTGTAGAACTTCTAGTGTAAAATTTAAAGTATAATAGGAAGAATTTAGACCAACAACTTAACATGAATTAGTGTGCTCAATTATGAGAATGTGAAGAACATGTGCCATTGGAAATCTTTTAAGAATGTTCAAATTTAATTTTTTGTTTTGGGACCTTTATTTTTTTTTCACTCATGTCCATTTTTTTAACAAAAAAAATATATTAAATTTCACTGTACATAATTTGCTAAGCAACATGCATCGATACGAAAGAGATTTAAAAAAATATTGCTATTTTATGATTAAGGATTATTTGATAAAATTAAAGTGTGGATCCACTGACAAACGAACTAAATATCAAGGATCCTCACAATCCATTCTGACATTAGTAATTAATTAAGTTAATTTTCATCCTTATTATTAAGTTTTCCCAAATCAAATACAAAGTGTCCTTCCAACCCAGTTTTTAAAAATCATGGGAGTTCAAACGTTTTGACTATAGGACAAAAGTTAGATTTTTGACCCCCCCCAAATTCAAATTCCAAAATCTAATGAAGGATTTGGAGGAGTGATGAGGATAGGGAGAATTGTAGCTTAATTGTCAATCTAAACTAACTTTAATTGACTTTAAATTTGGTCTACCATTTTTCATAACATATTTTTTAAAAAACTATCTGATATAACACCCTATTGTCACAAGAGATCAACATGTTGTTTGATATTTGATTTGATATCGCGTTCAATTTAATGTTCAAGTCAGTTTGTTAAATTTTCAATTTAATTTATTAAAAATAACGCACATGAAAAATTATTTTTCTTAAATTTCGAAATTCTTTATCTGGACTTGTTTTATATTAACACCCTTTAGTTTTAATTTTTGAGAGCCCATTGAATAAACTTTTTTTTTTTTTTTTTTTTTTTCCTTCTTCCAACAAAGAAAAAGAAAAAGAACGAAGATTTCAACTGAATATTTGATTATACATCTTGTTCTGACTTATGAAAAAACAGGTAAATAATTTGAAGCTGAAGGGGCTCAAGTTAAGTTTTGAAAAGCCGATTTTTGACTTTTTTTTTTTTTTTTTTACTCAAAAAAAAAATCTTCAATATCTTTTTCAAGAATAAATAAGTTTGAATCATAACTTCCATTTTTTAAAATTTATTCTAAAAAAAAATTTAAACATAACTATTTGTGAAAATTATTTTTTAATGTCGAGACAATCTGCTAAAAGATTGGAAAAACTAATCTATACCCCATAAAGAAAAAAATAATTACAAATACAACTTTTTTACAAATCAATTTTCTATCACTATTTTCAATTAGGACTTCTAAAATCCTCAATGATAACTAACACTATCAATGCACAACGAAAATTTCATAACATAATACCTCAAATAATTGATGACAACAAAACACCCAAAAACCCCATGTCACCAAGCATAGTGTTAAATATACTGTGATGATATTATAATGGTTTCGTTAGTCATTCGATGCTATATATATTCTATTTGATTTATTTAATAATGTAAAATGTAAATTAAATAATTTTTTTAATTTTGATCATCAAACAACTCAAATCTAATCGTCTTAAATACCCAATAGTTTATTTTTTTTTCTTAAATTTGCAAAGAATAATAAAACTTGTTTTTTTTCAAAGGAGTACTTTTTACTTGCCAACAAATTTTGGCCACGCTATTGAGGGCTAAAACACACCATCGCAAGAAGGGACTAAT
The DNA here is from genome assembly GCA_027704765.1 of Solanum habrochaites. Classification (NCBI taxonomy): domain Eukaryota; kingdom Viridiplantae; phylum Streptophyta; class Magnoliopsida; order Solanales; family Solanaceae; genus Solanum; species Solanum habrochaites. The sequence goes on from JAKWJA010000235.1 coordinate 24,872, forward strand.
CTATATGCCGTATCTTTTTTTTTTTTTTATCAAATTGTTTTAAAAATAAAATAAAAGATTGCATCTTTATTAAAAAAATCACAAATAAACCTTTTAGTTTAATCTTAATACCTTAAACTATTATAAAAACGTGCAAAATTAACCTCACCAGCAGTAAGGTAAAAATTCAGATAAACGCATTTAATTAACCAATTTAGCAACTAATTTAGATTATTCTAACTTTCTCTATAAGTGCATAGCTCTCCACCTTTACTTTTTACTTGTCTTCTTTCTATTACATTGCTCAAAATTCTTCACAACATTGTATCACAAACATTGTAATATTAAGAAGGTAATTATTTCTTGTGTTGCAATATCTTGTTTCCTTTTTCTTGGGTGAATTGTTGGTGACTGCGGGCACAAACAATGCAATGTCCAAGGAACTTAAGTCCTGTGTTTTGCGACGTTTGTGATTGCATCGCCACCCTCTCAGCATGTTCACTAAATTGAGGAGAGCACAACCTTTGTCTTTGTTGATACACAAGAATCCCTTTCCTGCCTATGCACAATATATTAAGTCTACCTCATCTCGAGAGTTTTTCATAACGCGCCGGGGGAGAATAATGGGGGGGGAGGAAGGAGAAGAATTGAGAAGGAGATGGGGTGGGAGTGGTCGGTAGTATGGGGTGGGGGGGTGCTAGGGATGAGCATTTCAGCCGTACCCTTCTGTTTCTCCCTTTATCTAAACCAATTAGACAGAGCGATGATATCGGATTAAATGGTACCATCTATATGGTCGTGTGGTATTAAATCAAATGAGTAATGTTTTTGCTATTTGGGTATTGCGGCATACTTTTATATCCTAACTTGGATAATCTTGTATTTAAAGACACATAGATATATATAATTATATATCTATCAACATCTAAACTAGCTATGATGATTATCTAATCATGCATATATTATTGCATCTTTGCTACTCTTTGTTACGTAGTTCCAGATACCTCAGATTTTATGGAGGTTTGGCTTTACTTGTAAACGTTATAATTTCTTGTGTTGGTTTAGGCATGACACATAATTTAAAAAATAAAGAAATGTTTCGGTTATTATGGTCTCACACAATTGTTATATAAATATACCATATTTTTCTTTATTTTGTAAATTTTTAAATATATCACCTGAAAAGGTTATAATGAATTTATTTTTTGTGGTTTAATGCGATGTATAATAGCCAAATGTTTCATCAGCTAAATACATGATAACTTGGTAAGATGTGTGATAAACGCTATATCAGACTCACTGTCACAATCACCACAATTGTTAGGTAAACATTCACCACAACCTCTGTAAAATGAAAATGGAAAAATCAAATAAATACTTATTTTAAAACATAGCATGAAATATTTAACTGAGTAGACATAAAGTGTATTGTGTTAACACTGACTATTTCAATCTCAATCAAAACTCTAAAATAATTCAAATTTTAGTTTAACAATATTTGCTTCACAAAATTCACAGATTACGGTACATCATTTTGGTTAAAAAGAGACGGAGAAGAAGAAGAAAAAAGAAAGAATAAGGAGGAGGAGACAAGGACGTATTGTCAATATCCAGATTAGCACGATGTATTGGGGGAGATAGGGAACATGGAGGGAGGGGGGGGGGGTAATAGATCATTAACATGATATACAGGAGTACGCAATCATATATGAGACTGACTCATGTTTTCATATTGGTCTTGTGATCATATCTAGTTTTTTATAATACATACAACTTAAAACTATATTAAAGTAATTTGGTACCAATAAATAAACTACTATATATTATACTATAAAGACCAAGCTTATAATAATTAATGCATAAAGAGAAGGCAAGAAAGTAGTATAGAAGAAGAGATTTTCTTTTATTCAAGTGTATTCTATCAAAAGGTGATGGTGTCTCTATTTATAGAGTAGAGAATATCACCCAAAGACCAACCACATAAAATGCCCAATTAATAGAGTACATTGTTTTACAAAGGTTTCATGTCACTTGAAAATGTAGATACATGGAAAAAAAATGAGGATAAGTTATTAAGAAAGAAAATAGACATCCACTATTCAATGGATTATACACTCCTCTTGGATGCCATAGATATGTATGTCATTAAAACCTACTTAGAAAAAAAATCCAGTGGAAAAAACTCTAGTGAAGGAAAAGAGTACACATTCTTTTGATACGTCTATCACTATAGTTGCAAATGATCCATGGCAGATTAAAGAGGACCATATTCACCTTTTATATGTGTTCCAAAAATTTTAGGAAATTACATTACAATCCCACCTTAAATGGTACAATGATTATTTTATGAAGAAACAAGCGACAACAGAGGAATTCTTGAATAATCTTTTATTCTTCATCATATAATCTACATTAATTCTCAATGACATTTGCATCAATTTAAACCCGAATGTGGGCAACCCGGTCAGGTGGCCAAACGGATCTTATTTTAGTACACTTAGAGTTTCCTTGTTGTCATGTAAATTCTCAAGCATATATGCCCACACGGTTCTGTGTCACAACAAGAGTAAAATGGATAATCTTTTGTACCAGAAAAGTTTTAACCCTCCTTCGGTTTAGTAATTTACTAAGATATAAATCTTTTCATAATTTATATTCTCAATATTTCCTTTTTTAATTCATTCCGAACTTAAAAATTTTCTTTTAAGACTTCTTACAACCCCTATTATTCCGCTAGTAATAACACAATTTGTAGAGCTTGTATTAATTTTGTGTACTATCACGAATATTGCAAGCAACCATCCATATTGTGAGCATTCTCCTTAAGGATTAATTATATGATTATTTGTTATGGTGCTAATCATTATTAGCAAGACTTTTCTTGCTTTATACTTTTGGTTTGTATTCATTGCACACAACAATGTCAAATTCGTATTGCCACAGCAAATGACCCAACCCTTTATAGGCCAGAACTATTTATTTTTTTTGGTGCCCACAGTTTCGGTATTTCACAATCAACATAATTACGCATAATAACGTATAAACGTTTAATAACCATTAACCGAGTTTTTGCCAATAAACTTTTTTTCCGTCCTCTCTCACAAACCATCCCGTAGAGTTTAGTTTGGGATATATAATTTTTTTTTTCAATTTTTTTCAAAAAACCTCCCAATTCCATAGAAGTGAGTTGTGGCAATATTCAACCCGTAAGTTTTATCACATCTTGACCCATTCTCTTAATAGAATGGTCGAGCATTCAACTATCTGCATCACTCAACCATGCAGTAAATTCCACATTCCCTTCCCAGTACTGAACTCGATCATAGATTTATTACTTTTCATATTGTTCACACTTCACTCACTTTACAATTCCCGACAATCGCAGACGGGCTTTCCCCCCGGAAATCATTCGGCCCCGGTTAAGCAAACCTTCCCCGTTAACTTTTGAAAGATCAAGTGACTATCATTTAATCTTCTTGTCCTCTTGAGGGAGGATTATAAACTTGTCAAATTAAGAAAGTTACAAGACAACATTCCACCAAGTCCCAATGACATTTTATCGGATCATTTTGATTAAAACTGCCTTCACATTTTGCGAAGGACTATTTGAAGAACCCATATGTTCTTGCCTTTAATTACCACAAACGATACTATTATAATTCGTCATTTCATGTCCTTTTTCATATCGTTAATCATTTGTCATCTTTCAGACTAATTATTTACAACACTTTGGCCCACAATTCATACTATAAAATGGACAAGTCAACCACGCCTTTCAAAGCATCATATTTTTCTACCCATAGCCTCTTCTACCTACTTCTTTTCAGGGGAATGGAGGCAAATTCCATAGACGAATTTCTACTTTTTCGTCAAATCCTTATTGTACGACCCTATAGGTCCTTTTGAAAACTAGGACTAGTTTGACTACTTTTTGGAAATTTAAATGGTACTTTGAAATTATTCGAAGACTAATAGTATTTACTACTTTGATAAAATATTTTATTGACCCAAAAAATCAACTAATATAGTTATGTTAGTGTGGTCATTTCATAATTCATTTAGATTACCTTTTTATCTTTACCCACCTATTATTAATTGGTTAGTGTCTTAACCACTTTTTAATACTTAGGCCACGTCGGAATGGGACTTAATAACAAGCTTTATAAATTTAACAAAGACTTGTGAAAGTGCTGCCCCTTCTTTTTCCCCTCCGCCATTCGTGTTTTGCGCCCCGGTGTGCCGTTTCCCCCAAACAGTTTGTTGATGTGTTTGGCACTAACGTGCTGCTATACCTTTTTTTCAACTCAAACTGTCTGAAATCAAACCCTTCCAGTTTGTTACCCACAAAGACTAAAAGGGAAGAAAGTGAGAGAGGGACCGCCAGAAAGAAGGAGAGGGGGCGAGCGGCCAGATGCGGGCGGTCGCAGCACAGAAGGGCGAAGAACGAAGAAACTGAGGAGAGTGGAAAGAGAAAAGGGGGAGAAGCCACACAAGACAGGGAAAGGAACATGGATTCGAGAGGGCGCCAGAGGGGGAAGAATAAATAGCGATCGGCAAGAGTGCTGTAGGAGCACAAGAAAGGAGACAATACATCAAGAGAACAGAAACAACACACCAAAGCGGCGGGAAAAGGTAGATACAAAGGGGCACGAGGGTACAGGGAATAATAGAGAAGGGTGGAAGAGAGCACGGGAAAGAGGAAGAGGGAGGGTAGGGGAATCCTTAGTAAAGTAATTGTCTATCATGAACACACACGTGAAAAGGGGAAAATAAAAAGAGATGTGTCGGCTGACTGTGGGTCATGTTGGAATGTTGTAAAAAATATTAAGGGTAACACGGTAAAATATGGTCAACTTAAACATCTTATAAGACTGGACAAAAAAAAAGCACCCCTACCCCGCTTTTAACGTTTTGGCTTAAAATAAGTTTTTTTAACTTCAAATAATTTATTTTGCGGATTGTCAAACAGCTAAATAAGTCAAAACGCGGACTTTTAAGTCAGTTTGACCAGCTTTTAACTGAGCCAAACAGGCTCTAATTATTAAATTGAGTTCAGTGCTTACCACTTTTAATACTTTAAATTAAGATAAATGAGATGATTAGCATAACCCCATTCACTTATTCTTGCAAACAAAAAAAAACGTGTAGGGGGAAGAATCGTCATACTTCAGGTGAACAACTATTCTCAAACTTTTCATTCTTCATTTGAGTATATTGTCTAAAGTGAATTAAAGTGTTATTTAATTTGTTGTGGTGTGTGTATGAGAAAATAATTTATTTTTGATCTATTTAAGATCCTTTGTAGGAACGAAAGGAATTATTTATATATGAAGAAAAATAATGAAGATCTCCCATTTATAGTGCATTTGTCTGGTTTGTTAACTAGTGAAAATGGGTCTTAAAATTTATTAGTATTTGCAGAATTTAGTCACTAGGATTAGTATGTTATCATTAAGAATTAATTGTTTGATTTCATTGGATTATAAAAAAATCTTTCATATTGACGATTTAAGGATCTTATTAAAGTAGGTATTGCTGGAAAATTTTTGGGTTGTCAACTTTTTAATTTAATTTATTCCTAATACTAGCAGGTAAAATCATGTTTTTCCGTAAGTAAATTGAGGGTGTTGGATTAGAGTAGTGGGGAGAAATTTATTGTTATCTTTCCCGTGGTTGAAATTAAATTTGGTTTATAATATAAAAAAATTTAAATGGGCCATAGTTACTCATTGCAGATGGATTGTCATTTATTAAATTATCCTTAGTGGGTATGAACATTGATTGGAAAGTTACAGGGAATGATGACCTTATTACTAATTACCTCTTTTTTTGCCCCCGTCGTTTGTTGTTTCTTCCCCTCTTCGTGGTCCGGTCTTTGTCGTCCAGTTTGCAGGGCATCATGTACGGATCATATTAAGTTAATATTATCGCTCCAAACCTTGACATTCATCACGGGGGATTTGGAGCGTTCACAGTTAGTTCTTTCTTTCTTGGCTTGAAATTTAGCAATATGAAAAATTTAGCATATCAATTTATTCAGACGATTGGAGTTTTGGTTGGAATATGGTGAAATTTACATCTATGATAGACTTACTATTTGAATGCTACAAAAAAAATTGCTTACTTACGAATATTGGGCATCATTGGTAGATTGGGAACATTCTCAAAACCTTGCGAAAAGGAAAGAAAAATCTTAAAGATTCGTGGCACAATTCGGAATCTAAGGTATGTTAAAACTTTTACGACTGTTGAAGGACGGTTTCCTAATAAAATTAATAAAAAAAATGAAATAGACAAAGGATTCAAGGGCAAAGATGGGGTCTCGTATCAATGTGTGACGTGCATTGGTTCGAGTATCGGTGTTATAAAGAGGAAATTTACTACAATCGAATGTGATTGTAAATTTGAGAATGCCAGCATATGGGCATGCTATATATTATGGACTTGAAATCCCTGTGTGATTGCTTTTTTATTATTTCATTCAACACAACCGTATAGTTGTATAATTGAGGTGGTTATGTAATCAAAGTTCATATTTGATTAACTGAGATGCATCATCCCATCTTCTATATTGAAATAATAGTGTGCACATGCATAGACATGAGACTGAGTAATAATTGGGCACCGTGGGAGATCGTCCGTGCTGGGGATGGTGATATTTTATATTTATAATGTGGGGCACGTGGAGACCGTCCCGTGGCGAAAATCGTGTTGATATTATGATGTGTGCGCATTAGATCGTCCGCACAGACACGTTGGGCATCGTCCCGTGTCGGTATAGGGGACCTGCGCGAGTCCCCCTGTGTTATGAACGCCGATGTATTTCCGAGGAGACAGGTATATACGGTTGAGTGTGTACTGTGTATTCTGAGATAATTCATTACATGGTGTTTATATTTCAATTGACTTCATCACATCATTTATTTGATTATTATGTGTTTTGTTTGGTGTTTGGAAAATACTTATGTTGATTACCTTTAGTATGGAACCCAAAATGTAAGATATATAATCTATAGTTATATAAACAATATATATATATCTATATATCTATAAAAATAAAATACTATATATATAAATACTTGTATATTTAAAACAATTATTGTTCGTATATAACTCCCGTCACTGACTTTGTCGTGTCGTCAAGTGAGACAATACCTGAGTACCCTTGGTTTCGTACTAACTTGTTGCTCAACTCCTTGTGTTGCAGATTCGATTTCGAGTAGGATCACATCTCGTGGAGCAAATTGAGTTCGGCTTGAAGTTTCTTGGAGTTGTGGTGTACTGCTTGGCTATTCCGTGGCCCCCACCTCCTCTCTTTTATTTATTTGTTATTAGTAGTCAACACAAGATATCTCTTAGTTTTTAGATTTTCATTAGTGTCAGACTTTCATCTCATTTTTAAGCTCTTGTACTTATGACGCCGCAATTCGTGGGGTGATATATTGTAGCTTCCGCACTTTCGTACTTATCAAGAACTCCGTGTTTGGAGATTTTGGCAATTGTTGTTCGTTTTTCACTTATTAGTTGTTATGTTTGTTAAAATTTGTTGGTTGGTTACCTATTGGTTGGGGAACATAGGTGGCATCACGAACCCCCCTCGCCCATGACTTTTGGGTCCGTGACAAATTTGTATCATAGCCCGAGGCTCATCGGTCTCAAGAGTACAAGAGCAATGTCTAGTAAGGCTGCGGATCGGTATGAAACGTCCATACCTATCTTCGAGAGCTATAGGGACATTTAGGGAAATATTTGTTCTTTTATTCATTATCATGCACACTTGACCTTGTAGACAATTCTAATCTTGATATCTCATTCTCTCTCAATGGCGAGGACCGTACTCGGGCAGTGGTGGTCAGGATCCTATCCTGCGCCTCTTTTCTGGTTGACACCCAGTACGAGGTAGAGTAGGAGACGAGCTCGAGTCGGGGTCAGGCGTGTGTTGCAGCCCTGTGGATGTTCAAGTATCGGTAGCTACCTAGGTCGTGATAGGATCGTAGCCTCCTGATTCAGAGTTATTCTTGAGATGTGCAAGCGCGGTCATGGGGATGGCTAGCTCAGATCCAACCAGTACATTGTCCCCCCGTGCGTCAAGATACCTTGTCTCGTATGTTAGGAATCCTATAGGGGATGGCCGCTAGGCAGGAGCTTTGCCTGTCACTCTGATGGCTCACAGACCGCCTTGTTGAATCAAACTCTAGATCCGATAGTTGCTGCCCGATTCTCGATAGGGCTGACTCCCCGGACTCAGCCATCTGCCGGTTAGCTCCTCGTTTGGATATTATGGATTTCTATATATACATCACATTTGGTGAACGGACTTCTATGACTATTGATGAACAAAAGATGTTTGGGAGGTTCAGACTAATGAATCCCTACTTATACTGGTGACTTAGGCTGAGGATGGCATATGCGTTTTTGTAGTTAGTTGTCATGATAGCTTGCATACTCTTGATTAGTTGAGTCTCATGGAGTTGACTACAATGTTTCAGATGACGTCGGCTCTGCTAAGCCGTGGTGGAGGGATTATATTGATTAGGCCAGCCTGATTCCATCCACCATCCTGGACTCATTTTACCCAGGTAATTTCTATCCAAATTTGTTCCAACGGACATTGAGAGAGGAAGCGCATAGAGGGCTGAGTTGGAGGGTGTTTGCAGCAATTGGTATGTCAGTTTGCAGAGTATGAGGGTAAAATTTCATTCATGCTTGCTAGGCATCCTTTCGATGATACTTCGCCCAGAGGCTGAAGAGTGCGGAGGGGTTTGCTTAGGGGCTTATTATTCCCCATTTGGCTAGAGTTTCTGTCTCTTCTCAGGTTGCTGTCTGTCTTGTGTTTCCATTCCATAAAAGTGGTAGATGCTGCTAAGCGTTGGAGATGATTCGGTGGCTGAGGATTTGAGCAAGCGAGATGGTCATGAGGACTCATGTTCATGGTGATTATGTGGTGCCCGCCTATGAGTCTGGTTCCTTGGGTCAAGAGGGTATCACCCTCAGTCCAGCGACCCATGCATTCTGCTAATAACCAGTCGACTGCGGCTGGTACCGCTGAGCATTAACCTTCGATCTCAATGCTACTTCGCAGGGTGTCATCTTCTAGACACCGGTATTCTTGAGGGCAATTCTGGTCATTCAGTTCCTCTCATTCGCCCCTGCGTCTCGTAGGGGCCTTCTTTGAGTGTGGTGATTGGTACACTTTGTGAGAGACTGTCCTATGACTAAACGTGGTGTTCTTACATAAGATTCCTCGCTTCGACTTCCAGGGCTGCACAACCTCCAAGCTAGGGGTGGTACCACCGATGGTATCTGTGGTTCTCATTCAGGTAGAGGGTGGCTCGCCCACCTTCTGGTCGGGTGGTTGTCGTGGTGTTCACAATCTGATGGAGGTCTTTCTCACTGTTATGCTTTTCCTCCAGGTAGGCCATAGGCGAAGCCTCAGATGCTGTTATCTCGACATGTATTATTTCCGGTGTGTCCTCGACCAGCTACTTTTTTTGATCCAGCAGGGCTCTAACTTATTCTTAATGTGTCCTACATATCTGCTCCTAGTCTCTGAGATATATTGTGTGAGTCCCTCGTGATTTGGGCCATACGTGTTTTCTACTCTTTCGGGATTCTGTAGTTGTAGATCGGAGTTGTTGTTTCTGTACTGTTTACTTTGATGGGGTGTGACACTCATGCAGATTTAAAGGTCTTAGATTATTATAGATTTTGATGTGATTCTTGGTATGGATTGTTTCTCTTCTTACCACGCAATGTGTAAAATTGTCATTGCCAAGACCATCACTTTAAGCATGCCTGGAATTCGCTATAAATGGAGAGGTACTCTTATTCCTCTAAGTGTGTGATATATCCATTCCTTAAGGGCGTCAGTTGGTCAGAGAGGATGTTTGGCTTACTTGGCCCACCTTCGAGATAATAGTAATTGAGCTCCTATGCTTTGAGTCTACTTTCCATTTTGAGTGAATTTTTCAGAGGTATCCCATCGAATTTGTCATGTCTTCCACTATATCGTGATATTGATTTTTGTATTGATGTGGAGCCGGCACTCGGCCTATTTCCAGTCCTCCTTATTGTATGGCCCGGGCTGCTGAATTGAAGAGCGAGGAGAAATTGCAGGATTTGTTGAGCACAAGGTTTTTTAACCCAGTGTATCTCCTTGGGGTGCTCCATGTGTATTTGTGAAGAGAGAAGATGGATTTTGCTATGTGTATTGACTATGCATTTGAATAAGGTCACCATCATAATAAGTAATCCGATACCTCGTATTGATGATTTTATTTGATCATTTACATGGTGCTTCTTCAGTTTCTCCAAATTTACTTAGATTGGCTATCATCAGCTGAAGGTTAGGGCGGAGGATATCTAAGATGGCTTTTCGACACGTTATGTCATTACGAGTTTTTGGTGATGTCTTTCGGATGTGACAATGCCCCAGCAGCTTTTTATGGACCTTGTGATGGAGTTTCAACCGTATTTAGAATTCCTTTGTATTGTCCGTCATAGATGATAATTGTATACTCACGTACTAAAGAGGACATGAGCATCATTTGATGATTGTCTTGGATTCTAAAGGAGAAGAAGCTTTATGCAAAGTTTTCAAAGTGTGGTGAGTTTTGGGCTAGTTCGGTAGCATTCTTGGGGACAATGTAGTGTCCAAGGAGGGTATCTATTGAATCCTACTACAGATTAGCGGTTAGAGGATTGGGTCACGACCTGCTTCACCTTTACTGAGATTTGGAGTTTTCTGGGACTTGCATGTTATTAATCGAACGGTGTGTTGAGGGTTGTCTCATCCAGTGCTCTCCATTAACTAGATGGACCACAGAATGAGGTGACTTTTCGGTGGTCTGACGAATGTGAGGTTAGTTCCAAAAGCTCAAGACTTTATTAACTACTGCTCCGTTTTGGACCCTACCAGTGGAGGGAGAGGGTTTTTGTTGTATATGTGTGCTCTCGATTGGTCCTTGGTTGTGTGTTATCGAAGGGAAGGGTGAATTAACTTAATGCTCTGGAAATCAAAGGTTCATGGAATAATTACCCTATTCATAGATTTAGAGTTGGCGGGCTTGTGTTTGCATTAAAGATTTGGAGGCATTACTTTATGGTGTGCATTGTGAGGTGTTCACGGATCATAGTAGTCTCCATATATATTCAATCAGAGAGATCTCGAATTTGATACACGGAGATGGTTGGAGTTTGCTCAAGGACTCGACATGACTATTCTTATCATCCGGCAGGCAAATATTGGTAGCAGATGCTTGAAATCTAAAGGCCGTAATTATGAGGTATCTAGCCATGTTAACAGGTCGACGAGCGTCCTTTTAGCTAGGATTCAATCCTTGGCCAATAGCTTGTGAGACTTGATATTTCATATCTGGTAGGTGTTGGCTTATAGATGGAGGCTAGGTATCCTTTTGGAGCTATTCGTCTCAACCGTTTGATGATGGTGATTTATGTAAGATTAAGGGCAGGTGTTTTAAGGAGAAGCCAGGCTGCAATTTTTGAGAGTGAGGGAGTTTTGAGGCTTAAAGGTCGTATTTGTGTCCTCGGCAACCAGGGTGATTTTGACTAGATGGATCATGGAGAAGGCCCATAGAGTTCGAGGTAACTTCTATTCCCTCCAGGGGCTTACTAAGATGTATCGTGACTTGAATCGCAACACTATTGGTGGCTTCATTATGAAGAGGGACTATAGATTTTGATCTCGTTGTTTGGAATTGTCAAGGCAAGTGAAGTAGACACCAAAGGCCTGGAGGTGTGGGACACCAAGATGCCTATACCTGAGTGGAAGTGGGAGCGTATTTCTATGGACTTTGTGGTAGGTTTGCCACTCACCTTGGGTAAGTTCGATGTTATAAGGTGGGTATTGTGGATCGTGACTAAGTCTGGCACACTTGTACCAGTTCAGACTACCTATCTCAGAAAGGTTACCAAGATTTAATTCGGGCGAGTAGTTTCGGTTGCATGGGTTCCTATATCTATTATTTTCAGATCGTGCCCCCCATTTACCTCTCATTTCTGGCCGGTCTATGCGAAGAGTTGGGCACTAGTGGATCTTAGTACAGTGCCTGTCACCCCAGACTGATGGACAGTCTGAGCGGACTAGTCATTTTTCTCTGAGACATGTTGCGGAATGTTGTGATTGACTTTGTGGTCCGTGGGATCATTTCTTGCCGTTAGCGGAGTTTACTTACAATAATTGTTATCACGCGAGCATTGAAGGTCACATTTGAGGCCTGTAGGATATGAGATGTCGACTCCCCAATTGGCTGGTTTTGATCATTGAGGTTGACCAATGTGGTACGATTTTGTTTGAGGGAGTCCTGGACAAACGTCAAGTAGATCCAAGATAGACTTCTCATGGCTCAAGTAGGCACAATGTTATGCAGGTCGAAAGATTCGTGATTTAGATTTATGGTTGGAGCGAGGGTTTTATTAGTTTCACCCAGAAGGGCGTGATAGGTTTTGGAAAAGGGGCAAGTTGAGCCCAATGTATAATATTGTCCTTTCAGATTGTTGAGCGTATGGTGAGGTGTGGGTTCGTTGCTTTGCCACCTTGGTTGTCATGTGTTCAATCCGGTATTTCATATTTCCATTGCTTAATAAAAGTATCATCACGGTGGTGAACATGTTGATTTCAAGGGATTCCGTGTTACGACTTGATCAGAATTTGACCTTTTGAGAAGAACCGAACCCCTCATTCATTGGGATAGGCCATATTCGGAAGTGTTGAGGTCCAGAGATTGCTTATAAAGGGCAGTGGAAGCATCGTCCAGTGGAGGAGGGCTACCTGGGAGACTAGTCAGACATAGGAGTAAATATCCTCATCTTTTTGAGGCGTTCAGGTTAGTTTTTTTTATTTTTTTTTTTTCTTTTCCGTGCGAGAAACGAACTTTTTTGTTTAAGTGGTAGGTGATGTAACGACTCCGAAGTCGTTTTGAAAACTAGGACTGTCACGCCCCTTTTTTTCACAATATTTTTTTTTTTGATTGTATTTGTTTTGACAGGAAAAGAGTTTGTCCCATTAAAGTGACATTTTGAAAAGGATATCATATATACAGATTCCGCCACTGGAATTAGTTTTGGTTGTTCCAAGTCACCTTATTTGATCCTAATCACAGGGAAATTTGACTTCTATTTGATTAGTCTGTGGCGAACTAGAAATCTCGGATAAAGAATTCTGTTGACCGAGGGGAAGGTGTTAGGCAACGCCTCGAAGTTTCCCCCCCCCCGTGGTTTCTAGCACGGTCGCTTGATTTGACTTATATGACTTAACTTAATTTTTGGACATTATATTATTTAACTAATAAAAAAATATTCGTTTTTTGTTTTTTACCACTTTATTGCTCTATTCTCTCATTTATTTTTAAACCTTTTTTAAAAATCGTTTTAATTATTTTAAAATCTATTGACAATTATTTTTATTATTTAGCGTGTATGTCCATTAATCCAATTTTGAAACACTCATATTATTTATATTTTATTACTTATTATTTATTTATTTATTTTTACATTTTTTGTATATATATTTTGTATTTATTATTGGGATGAATTTAGTAGGTATTTTATAGTAAAAAAAATTAGAGTTTCACGTAATTTAGAATTTTCTATTTTTTTGTTATTTAAAAATAAAAAAGAAAGATGAAATTTTATGGAATTTGAATTAGTTTAAATCAAAAAAATTCTAATAGATTCGGACTATATTTATTGTTTAAGAAAGGTTTACAATATTTTTTTTATGCAGTAACAATTTAAAAACATTCTATCATCTTTTTTTTTTTAAAATTTTTTTTTATGAGATTATGATTAGTTTTAAAATCACAAAAATTCTAAATCGATTATGACTAATTTTTTTTTAAGAATTTTTAAATATTTTTTTTTTAATGCATAACAATTTAACATTCTATCAGGCTTTTTTTAAAAAAAAAAAAATAACTATTATTTTTCGATCACTTCTTTTTATTACGTTTGTTTATCTTTTTTCTTTATTTTTTGGTATAACTAATTGTTTTTTAAGTTCTTTATAAACTAAAAAAAACAATTGTGGATACATCCTTTTTTTTTAAGTCTTTTTTTTTTAAAAACTTTTTGTTTCTTTTTTAATGTTTTTAACTTTTTTTTTTTTGGTATCTTTTTACGTTTATTTTATTCTTTTTTTTTTTTTAGTTTTTTTAAACAACAAGCGTTTTTTTTTTTACTTCTTTTTTTTTAAAATTGTCTGTTTTCTGTATATCTGCTTGTTTTTTGTTTCTTCTCTCTTTTTTTTAAAAAATTTTATTTTAGTCATTATTTTTATTATTATTTTAACAGATTTTGTCTCTTGTTGTTTCAAATTTTTGTAAAATTTTGGGTTACGCTTTTAGTTTTATTTTTTAATAGTATTTTTTTTTTATTCTATTCACTTTTATATTTGTATGTTTTTCATTTATTTTTGAAAAAAATGAAACAAATGTAGAAAACAAAATGAGAAGAACGTAAAAAAAAAAAATATAATAAAAGCATAAAAAAAATTATAAATTATAAATGAAAAAAGAAAAACTAA
>JAKWJA010000236.1:0-18731 GCA_027704765.1 Solanum habrochaites
TTTACAGAATATCTTATGTGGGTGACTCATTTGGTAACTTTTACGGTCAGTTCGAATTACAAATTGCATTCGACGATTCGCCGAGAGATAAATTATTCACTGCTGTGTAGGCACCTTTTAGCATATGCAATCTCTATGAAGACACTAACAGAAATCAACTAATCACAATTATAGTTTTTGGTGAAACAACTTTTATGTTAGAATCGCCCTAGCCTCCGTTTTCAATTTGCTACTTGTCATTTAGGTTCTTGTTTTGTAGAATGCTAGAACCAAAGTGTAGCTAAGAATTTAGAGACGAGGAAAAGAAGCAGAGCCTACCTATACAAGAATTACACTCAAGAAATACCCATTCCCCCCACACCGACTAGTTTCATGTCGACCCGAATGTCCCTCATGGGCACGAGGGTTTTGTTAATGACATACATGCTTTCAAGAAGTCCATGATAATAGACAGGATTATTGCAACTAATATTCTTCCGTCTGGACGGCAAGGCAGTTAGGAAAAGTTGTGAAGCGTTGGGTGGACCTGCAATGTGTAGGCAGCACTTCCAGATCAATTATGGCTTGTGGTATTCGGAAGAAACTTTGGGCCGCTCATCGCAGCCCACTATTTATGAAGCTTGATAACATTATCGCCTTCACTTGATTCTTTGTGTTTAGTCTTAATTACCATCTGGTGGTATTGTCATTACTTGCAATTGAAAGGGACGACTTGTTTAGACGTTTGTGTGATCATCGAAGGTTGTTTTTATCTTGATGAAGATTATTGTGTTTTTGAAGGTTTGGGTTGTCTGGTCATAGTGTTAAAGTTATAAAAATTGCTTTCGGAAATGTTTGAGCATCATGGATGCTTGTTGGTCCTCTGATTTCATAATAAATTTTGACCCTCCAACCTAAAAATTATTCACAATTTTACAATTTTGCCTCCTCTTGTTTTACATGGTTTGTTTTTTGTACAAATTTAATTCTTGTTTTGATTAATACCGATTACTTGAAAAGGTCTCTCAAACCTGAATGTTGAGGCTAAACGAGAACAAATAGTTTGCATAGGCCATATTAAACTCTTTGCCTCTCTTTGTGATTAGACCCATTATCAAATTGAAATTCTTTTGCAAGACCATTGCGCACTAAGCGCAAGTTTTTGTTGTCTTGTTTGACTTAGGGTCATGGCCTTGTGTGATGAGCTTAATTTGAACCTTGCATTAATAAACCTAGCATTTTTCCGGTTATCTAATTGATTTAGAAAGGTATCCTCTTGACATGATCCTTAGTCAGTGGCTATTGTCCCTAGAGTGTAAGCTAACTTTAACTATCCTCTTTTGTGGCTACCTCTTGGGTTCGGGTGGGGGGGTTGGGTGAATTCTTTTGAACACGTGTTTCTAAGCTGTACCTGTGGGTGTCAGTGAAAAAACTGGTGAGGTAAACCTAGAACCGTACGTGGTTCCACTACCTATAAAAACCTTTTTGAGTATGATTAAGTAATGCCAACATAGGTCGAAATAGGGGGTTGTGACGAAGGGAAGAAGAAGTCAAGAAGTGCGGTCGAAATCGCAGTAAGTCGTGGGGGGGGGGGTGGGTGGGGCAGTGGGAAAAGGGTGGGGGGGGGGCGCGTGGCCGTGATACAAACAAAAGAAGAGGAAGAAGAAAAAATAAAGAGAAAGAAAAAAAAAGAAAAAAAAAAAAAAGTCGTGAAAGAAAGTCAAAATTTAAAGAAAATCGATTTCAAATCAATCCATGAAGAGAATAAAAGATGAACTCGACACTGCTCAGGATTTTAATAAGGAAGATAGGGTGATGACTTAAAAGATCAGCATCGCACTGGGAAGGGGGAGGTAACGTCACTGAGCCAGATAGTGTGGGGACGCATATTGATGGGGCACTCACCCTTGGCTTTCAGCAGGAGGGGTGGTGGCGGTAGACGGAGACTTGTTTTTTATCCTGAGTGAACCGAACTGACGGTCAATTTGATAGGAGAAAACCGATGAGTGAAAACAGTGCATGGTGGTCCGCTTTGTGAGTGTAAGCCTTGCATCAATTCCTGATCCTAATTTGATAATGCTACAGTTGAAATGAGCATCTTGGGTGTGAAGGGCATGCAAATGCTGTTTTGTTGATTTTAAAATTGAATTAGTAGCTAGCAAGTATGTGAGACTCAAGATCTCTTGGTATGGTGTTGTCACTAACTTGACTCTTAATTATTCAATTGAGCTATCATATACTTTGGAGTCCTACTGTGGTACATCCTGATTGATCTCTGGTGTATACTATTAGAGATATCCTCTTTGAAACAGACTGCGAACTCATGTTTTTACTGCGAACTCGCAAATTTTAAGTTGAGGGTGTTGATGCGTTCCGCAATTATGAATCATCTAAGCCTGTTATTTTTAATGAAAATACGTGTCGAAGTGGTGTGTGTAATATTTTGTCTCATACAGAATAAGTAATCTCTAAAAGTTTAAGGATGTAATAACCATACCTCTCCTATTACTTTTCTCCTTTTTCTTTTATATGTGCCTAATAACATGGTCGATTTGTGGATAATATCAATAAAGACATTTGTTTTACCTCATTAGACCCTTAATTAACTAACTAATTACACTACTTCAAAATTAGACTCTGGCGCTCCACTTCAGAATTACTAGGGGTAAAATGTACAACTCACTACGCTGACGTCATTTATTTATGTTTCTTGAATGTAGGTCAGATTCAAAGTAGACAGAGTAAAAAGGAAAGAAGAAGTATTTGGTAGGATCTGTGACACTTAGCCGCAAACCCAATGACGTAAAACGAAGATAGCCGAAGAGCAACAAGAGCGCATCGCCAGACACAACTCTGCCTAACGCCGTTATAGCAGAGTTCCGCTTCTCGTACAACAACAACCACTCGCCATGAAAGAATGGGATCAAAAAGGCGATGAAAAGGAGTCTTACACTTCTCAAATAATTACCACGAAGCCGAATTAATTCCCCAAGTTACCAGCATGCATTTGACTAACATGGAACACAGGAATGGCACAAAAGTGTGACGAACCATAGAAAGTGCGAATCGCTGAATCACCTCAAGCGATTCATGACTAAATAGCGAATTGATCCCCAGCCACTAATCGAAAGCCTATATAATTTAACTCTTTATTATTTAAAGAAGAGTTTTTTGGAGAGATTTGAGAGTGTTGAATATAGCCATTTATAATTGTTTTAGCCACACTTGTTCTTATGTTTCTCTCAATTTTGGAGATGGCTTGAAGGGACTCTCTGAAGAAACGAAGGTTCTTCTTTCCATTCTTGGAAGGGGGTTTTCTCCCTTACGCCTTTTTTTGCCATGTTTTAACGTTTTAATCTCTTACCGCATAAATTCATTCCTTTATCCTTTTAAATTATATTAAATTAGTGATGATTTGGTGGCTAAAACCCCCATTCTTAGGGTGTATTTAGCAAATATTTATTATAGTATTACGTCTGCTGCTATTCAAATTGGGATTTAGTTTTTAATGGCATCAGCCTAGTGGTGTGGCTTAATCTATGGTTTGTACTTGAAATACACAACAACCCATGTGTGTTTGGCTTGCCCGAGGTCAGGTCCGAAACACAATACCAACTATATTGTCGAAGTATTACTAGGCGCCATATCCAAACACCCTCTATCAAAAGTCAGGTTGTAGATCAGGCGTAGGAAGGGTAGCGAGCAATGGTGGGATGTCGACAGGAACCCATAGAAAATTTAATTTTCAACCTAAAGTTTCGCCTAGTCACCATTGTCTTGCAAATTTTAATCGGGAAACAACTTCCGAAAACGACAAAGCAAATCACACTAGGCAGGCTTTACAATCACAACAACAAGAATTCAAAACAACCATGTTCTTTCAACGAAATTCCACGTTTTTTTAAAATTCAACAAACCAAAAAAAATCTGCTGTGGGATGGAAACAGAAGGTGTATCGGTGTAGATGGGGACCTCGGCCACAAAGAGGTGTGGTGCGCAGTACCTGTGGTTAGGGATCATCCCACTACGAACCTCCACTAGAAAAGCTGGCGTTCCTGGCAGTTCCTTCCTTTTCTCCCTTTTCGTTCTTCTTTTCGTTCTCTTCTGCATAGCCTGAGCGATTTTGATTCACCACAACTGACCTAAACATAGCTTGTTTTACACCCCAAATTAACTCCTAAACCGAAATAGGAAATTAATTGTAAAAAGACTAGTTTGCCTTACCATAAATCGGATGAGGCCTGTCCTTCTTTCAACAACCCAACTTCCGATAGACATATCCCTCATACGTGCACAACTTGGCGCTTTTCGTCTCTCAGCTTGTTTCCAAAAAGATCAAGAACTACCTTTACTCTCCGAATTAGAATAATGGGCCATTCTAAAAATGACCAAACCTTAATTTCTAACAGACAGCCATTTGCAGAGTTAAATCCTTTCTTTCAAAAATGAATATTTTAGTTTCTTTAGCGATTTCAATTGTGAGATGTTCGAACCAACTACACGTTCCTTAGTAATTCCTTTTTCTACTTGGTTATTTTCTTGTAGTTTGTTACAGTTGATTATCTGGTTCTAGGTTTATCTTCCGCAAATGTTTGTTATTAAACTTTGTTTAGAATACGTCGTTTTAGTCATTTAACTTGCTTTCCGACGTACTTACATGTCTTAGTTTTAGAATGATGCTGATTTTTGATGGCTAGTATGTTCTCCCCCGGCTTTCAAGTGTGGTACCACTCACGACGGTTTGAAGGTCGTCACTGTTATTAAACCAAAACCCAGGAATATAGAAATAAAAGGTTTTATGTGCATATGTTAACATTTATGCACTAGAATACTTTTTCTTATTGAATAAGTACTTTTAAGGTTATTTGCGACATGCAACTTGGAAAGAAATAAAATTCATCTTCCCATCAAGAAAACATATAACAACAAGTACTCAATAATTAAGTAGTATTAAATATCATCCCAATATCTTTTAATCTTTTAAAATAAATAATTTCTCTTTTCTACTTCTTTTTTTACTAAGCATAAGCCTTGACCATAAATAATTTTCTGCCCTTTACCACATAATCATCAATATTTAAAGTTTTCTTAGCTTGTGTCTCCTATATCATAGTAACAAACCCAGAAAGTAATAAAAGCGAAAAGAAAAAGCAATCGACTATTAATATTAGCAAACTAGAAATATTCACCGCAAAACAAAATGACTTGCAACAAAATAACACATGCAAACACGATCGATTGGAATTTTTGTTTTGTAAAAATGTATGCAAAAAGGAGGATTCTTATGCAAAAACTCAATACTCCTATCTAATTTATAGCCCGGCAAAGGTTTGAAGGTCAACACCTTTAGAAAAAAAAACAATCCTAAAAAAAACAACCTTCCATGCAACCCTTTGGAAAAGGCAAACCGAACCTTTTTGAACGGCCAATAAACATTTTAGAAAAAACCATCTTTTTAACTCTTTTGGAAACAGTCATAAAACCCTCTCCCGGAGAGTCATAACCATAACCAACCCGATTTCCTGGAACACTTTGAAAACACACACCTAGAAATACGTTCTAGTGCTTCCGAGATCAAATCTGTCACACCCTAGATCTACACACCCTGAACGTGGCCGGCCTCAAAATACCATCAATGGTCCCCTAGCGACCGCCGAATCCGAGCTGACTACAAGAGAGAACTAACTAATCAAAAGCTTAAAACCTGAAATGATAACTTTGACTAAAAATAACATATTCAACTAGCCATAATTGTCAACTTAGTCTTTAGAACATTAATAACATTAAATGCAAAATAATAGACTCTTAACTAAACTGACTATTTATGAAGCCTCTAACGGATATGATGGAACAACGGACGACCCACGACCTCCTAACTAAACTTAATTAATGAAATCCTGCGCCCCTCCCTCCGAATAATTAGGCCGCGCACGGCTAACTATAACTGCTATGTGTATCAACGAAGCCTTTGTTGATGTGCTAAATCCTACCGGTGTCTTCATCATAAAAGAGAAAAATTGTTGGTTTGTCCAATTGGAGCTCAGCACGTGGAATAGTTAACGAGTATGTAAGGGAATTCTAATCTAATAAGCCCACATAAAGCTTGATACTTGAATAAAATATGGAAACATACTTACCTAGCTTCTTCTCAAACTTGAAACTCAAGAAACTCAGAATTAGATCTCAACTCAGAGCTTAATAATAGACTCATTAGCTAATGCGCGACTATGAACTCTAATCCTCGACTATGGAACTCAAGTCAAGATACTAACTTTTGGATACTTAACTGAACTCATTATCGATATAACGTATTTAAAACAGGTGAATAAAACAAGCTATTTAAAAACATATGTTAAATCATGATACTAATATCAGAAAAACTATCATGCTCTCTTCTCAAAAGTCTACTTGTTCAAGAATGAAGAAGTCCACTTACCCCATTGCATACTAAGTAGAACCCTTGAGGAACCATGTAACTAATCGTGTGGAGTTTCTCCTCTAACACGACAACTATGCACTATGAAGCCTAAGTATGGTACAACCTATTCACATCAGCTTTGCCAATAGGACCATTCTACACCTGTCATTGTATTGCACCCTATTACTACTCAAACTTAGTGGAGTCGCACTATCGCGCTTGTACGTTGATTCATCTAAAATTTATGGACCCCATCATTCCCTGTTGGTACATGTTTTTACATGGAGTCTGTGAGTTATGAACTCTTATCCCCAGATCAGTGCTCATACTACGCCCCAAAGATCTTTAGCCTCCTTTTTTTAATAAACTTCCTTCCCTTTGGATTGAGAGCATAATTTCTGCACCTTTTAGCTTTAAAACTCAGTTGGAATCAGTGTTCCCAATTTTTTTGTTCACAGCTCTTTTTCGGAACTCTTAGTTTCCTCTTTAACTTTCCAAATGTGAAACATTAATAACCTTTAGGGAATACTTAGTTTTCCTTTATAACGTTTGAGAAATAAACTCAACTCTCTCTTTGCTTAGCTGGAACTTAACTACTTAGGGAATACTAATTTGTTTATAGCTTTTGAGAATTTAACCTGGACTCTGTACTCTTTCTGACTTGAACTTTAGGAGATGATAAATAGAAAACGAAAAAAACAATCACCCGAGCGTTATACTGACCCGAGGTGGGGTTGGAGTCTGGTGGAACGGGGAAAGGTCGGGGAAATGACGAGGAGTGCACTAGGGGGGAGGGACAAGAGGGAGGAAGGAGTTAAGAAATGGCTACCTCTCGAGTGGGGATGGAGGGCGGGGGGTGGCGGGGCTGTCTATGAGGACGAGGGGAAGGGAAGGCTGGGGGGGGAAGGTGGGAGCTATGAGTTGTAAAGGTGTGGGGAGGGGGGGGAGAGGGGTGGTGGCGGGAAAGGGGAGTTTGGAGAAGAAATGGAATGAGGTGAAGGACTGGTTTGAGTTTGGTCGGGGAGGGTCGTATAATGAGAATAAAGGGGGGGGACGGAAAGTAGGGGAGACCTAGGAAGGGGGTACTTCCTTGTGAGGGGTACTGAGGGGGGAGGGTGTGAGTGGGTGTGTGATGAGAGTTTGCATGATTGGTTTGCAGTGTGAAAGGAGGGGGGGTGGGGGGCGTTGGGTATAGATTGGATAAATGATATGTTAGGGGTATGGGCGGTAGAAGTATCTGGCAGGGATGATGGAGTTATAGAATGTGAGAAGACGATAGGTTTGGTTGGGTCACCTCAATAGTGGGTTGGGCAAAGATGATGATGGGGTTGGGGTGAATGGCTGGGTTGGGGAGCATATGTAGTAAGTTGTTTTTTTAAGTCGGGCAGGGTTATTGGATTCAGGGTGGCTGGGTGGGGGGAGTAGAGAAGGGTAGGGGGGTGTGGGCGGAAGTGAGGTGTGGTGTGTTGAGTAGAGAGGATTAAGGAGGGTGTGGGGGTGCGGGCGTTGGGTGGTAGTATTGGAAAGTATGGGGAGAGTGTAGGCGTAATGGAATGGGAAACATTAGTGTTGGAGGTAGAGGTAGGTATTTGGGGGGGGGAGGAGCTGAGGGGTGTTGGGAATAGGGGGTCGACCGAAGGTGATGGGGAGGGGGATATTGGTGTTCGGGAAAAGGTAGGGGAGAGTGAGGCTGTTGGGCATGAGAGAATAGGACAGGAGGGAAGTTAGGCTGTAAGTGGGTTCAGTTGTGGGTGGGTTAGGGTAAATTTAGGGGGTGGGTGGAGAGGGGGGGGATGCTTGATCTAGTGCTATTTGGTGGTATATAGTAGACATGGGGATTGGAGGGGAGAATTTGGATAGATGGAAGGTATGTGGTGAGGAGGATGATTCCAGGGAGGGGAATGAGAACAGGAGTGGACTGAGATTGGGGTGGATGTGGGGGCCGGGGCTGGGAAGAGGAGGGAGAAAAGGGAGTGCTTAGTGGGGAGGGAAATGGGGCAGGGAAGGTCTTATAACAACTAAGTGAAAAATTTTTGTGAAAGATTTATAAAACTTATATAAACATTACTTTGACTTGCTCTAAACTTATCTACTTGCCTCTGCCTTGCGTGAATTGATATGATTCAAGGCTCATGACTACATTGGATGAGTTAAATGATTTCAACTGAGGGTGAATGTGGATAGGAGCATGACTAAGCGAACTCAAGACACGAAAGAACTTCTTAAATCAAGATAGGAATAAGAACTCCATAGTCAATCTTATAAACTTGGAGATACTACTAGTCTCAATGGATACTCCGATTTTATTGAATTCCATGCGGCAGTTCTGGGCATGAACAACTTCGACTAGAAATCTCAGTAACTATTTGATAATCATGTAATATGACCTCCTAGTACGCTTATTTACTTCCTTCAAAACATCGTTCAAATCAATAGATGGATCTCAAAAGAATTTCCACCATTTCACTTAGAGACTTTCTTAACTCTAGCGCTTAAACCCTCTCTCTGAATGTAAATTTGAATTTAAGGTTCCTATTTCATGCATGATGATAAGGTTATACTGTATATGACTTAGATACATTCTCCTCCCTTCTTCATGCTCACTATACTTGAGTCTTGAAAAAGTTACTAGATGTTGTAGAAGACTCCTCAAAAGAGTTCGGAAGAACTCTCAAAACTTATCTAGCAATTTACCTGGTATTTGAATTATTTTTTCAAGGGTAATATCATGTTAGTAACTGTTTTAGTTTGTTGTATAGTGGCTTAATTAGTTAGAATCAAAAAGGAGTTAAGGTGCACTTTCAATGCACCACACGGAGCTAGCAATGCACACTGTAATGGGAGAACCCTAGGAGACTGACTGCCGGATCCCCAACCCACTTGACGGACAGTGATGGTTTTTTGTCACTCTGGCAAGGCGCGCCGCGCCATGCCCCCAACCTAAGAATTTCTGCCGAGCACCTTTTGCTTTATTTCTCACCCTACTCATCTAAATTGCGGACTAGTTTGCTTTCCAATCACTGGATTCGAGTAATTAACTTTATAACACTAAATCTACGTAAACAAAATACTAAAATAAACAGTTGATCGCAATAATCATCAAAATTCAACACACAGATTTCAGATGAACTTCAAGAACCTTTTCAAGACTGCATAAAAATTCTAATCTTTAACGTGATCGTGAAATTTCGCTAAAAATACATGATTGTCATGTGGTGAACTAACAACACGCCTGGATCTTACCTACCTCCAAGGATTAGATCCCATGCGACACTCTCAAGTAACTCCGAACGTCGATGAACGCCTTCATCCTCCTTCTTTTATCCTCTTTTCTGTGTCTTGCCTCTTCTTGAACTCTAACTAACCTAGGTTTTATTAAATTATAAACTGACCTAAAATAATAGACCCCTAAAAGATGGCTAAAACGAGTTATATATAATTTGGGTATAAGAAAGGGCAAAAATACCACCTCACTATTTTTCGGCTACTGTCCTTACTGGACGTCTAACTTCACAATGTCATATCTCACTCATCCGAACTCAAGTTAGCGAATCATTGGAGTTGAAAGATAATTCATAGATATTTTCCACTGGTAATTTTGTAGAACACAATGATTATCCTGTACTGGGAGTTAAAGTCGTTGAAGTTGACCCAAACCTCATCTTAGCTTACTCCCTTAAAATTTCCAGATTTTTATTATTTCCCAATCAAAGTATTCCGTTTTGAACTTTGTGGTGCTAGATCAAGAGAAATATCTTAGACTTAAGAAATTTTCATGGCTTGGGTAAATCTCATACCTATTGGAAAAAAAAAACAAAAAAGTGGGAAACAGTTCGAGTCTTAGTGCGAAATTCTCGGGTGTTTTTACATCCTCCTTGCTAGATTGATCGCATCATATATATATATACCAATCATCATCAAACGTCCATATATGAACATTCATATTGGATATTCACAAAAACTTGTATGTTTATATTTTAATGTCTTTTCATATATAAACTCAACGACATAATTTAATAATAATTTTTTTTAAAAGAGTAACCCGATAGTTCAACTTTATACGTGCAAATATCGTGAGCAAAGAACTATTAAATATACACAACAAGATTGGGGTAAGTTGAAATCTAGCACATTTTTTTCTTGTTTTCTCTCTTATTAAACACTCAGGACATGAGTGGTCGATAAACTTATAAGATATCATTTTCTCATGTCAAAATCAACTTTCCTTAAAATCTAATCTAGAGAATTAATGACTCTCCATCGTCATTGCATGCATTCCAGTGTTCCCTAGGGCCGTCATTGTCATTGAATGAACCCTCCAATATTAAAAGTAATACGACATGGTTACCTTGCAACATCAATTTTATAGGTCAAATTGATCAATCTAACTCAATTTCTTAGAGGTTTTACCCTTACTTGACAGGTGACTTTAAAATTAAACAAATGGTTTCATATTGATTGATAATAGAATTTTCCTTCTAGAATAATTCCTCAAAATCGCCTTCAATTAATTTTATTAAAAATATAACATTGATAATACGACATGACATGTTTTTTCCAAATCTTGATTGGCAAGATTCACAGTAAATACTCGTAGATTTTTCCAAAGCGAGTCAGACTTGGTGGTGCCCTTGACGCTGTGTGTGGCCCTTTGTAAGAGGTTTCTGTCTCTTCATTTTTGCCAATGAAAAGGACTGGTGCACCAACTAATTAAGATTTTATCATAGAAAGTCAGTTTTTTCTACGTTAGAACTATTAATTTCCATTGAGCATAAAAAAATCAGTCAACTTATACACGATTTGGTATGTGTTAAGTGTGTATGCATTTTGCTGATTGTTGCATTGTATTGTAGGTTAACAAAAACTCTTTCATAGAATATAAGTAGGTACTTTTCTAAAGGATTATTTATATAATATATACAATCATATAAAAAATGATCACAAAAAGATTGTGACGTGCGATGATTTCAATAATAGGTGCTAATATGTCATACAACTTTGTTGCAAGAAGAGCTATCAATAATAATATCAAAAGTAGGAAGGGCATGTCAAAAAAGGTTGTATGGTGAAGTAGATATAAAGAAAGCCTATAACCCTGTATGCTCAAACAAAATGTAATGTGAACTTAAGTTTCTTAGAATATCAATAGTTAGTTGGATTGTGTAGTGTGTCATTGGGGTTACTTATTCAATCATGATCATGAGAAAGCTTTTACTCAATTTTTAGTCTTCCCTCATTTATAAAATATGTTGAGAAGAATTTTAAGTTGGACCACTAGATTTGTATTTTATCCTGACATAACTGAGTTAGGCAAAAGTATCTTATTTTCCATACAAATATTCTAGTCACAAGTTTTCGCACGGCCCAGAAAGTCGTCGAATTCATTGGATCTATTTGCAAAAAGTTTTTATGAACAAATATATGTTGATGCCCCTAAAAATTATTGATTGCTTTGAAAAAGTAATGATGCCCCAAATTCGTTGGAGGTGTGAACTTTCTAGAGGCATATAACAAAGTTGTACTTGAAAACTCCCGTACTATGTACCCACTTTCGTGAAAACGGACAACTGTAATGACTATATGGTCACATATGTTATTACAAAGAGGATCAGTCTCATACGCTAATGATCACTCCTCTCCAACCTGGGAATTGTACGTTTTCCACCTTCAATAGATGATTGACAAGCGCTCCTGGCCACAATTATATGTAGCCGCTGTATCTAGCCTCTAAATTAGGTTTCAACACACACTTCCCTCTCCCCCTATCTTTGGCTTTACTGATCTTTTCCCTTGTTTCGGGCTATTAGTGTCACGGCGGAACATCGATAATTCCAACGAAGCATTAGGGTCGAGTTGATATACTCGATCTTGATATAGGCGTGTAATGTCGAGTCTATGCCCACCACTTCCATCGCTGTAGACTATCGCTTTCCAATTACTTTATTGGTATGAATACCCTATGTAAGATAGCTTATGCCGACAATTCTCATGACATCATTTTCCCTGGGTACATCATCCCGCAATGATCGTATGCTAGAGACCCGATGGTTCTCCACTCTCGCTGTTCGCCCTTGCAAGCTCTGCATCCTTTCTTTTCCCACACAGTTAAAAATTATTCCAAAATAGTACTTTAAGAAGTATAGTTCCTTTTATTTCCTTTTTACCAGAAATTAAAGAAGAATCGAGTTGACTAATCATATATATATAAGACAACAATGACTTTTAAGTCAAAAATAAGAAGTAGGGAGACCTCGATTTAGTTATTGACTTTATTTTAAGGCTTGTTTACCAATAATTTTTAAAGTCTTGTACAACGTTCATTGTAATTCCTTGTTTCTACTTGGTTATTTCTTAGTAAGTTTGGGGGTCCATTGGGATTATACTGGTTCTAGGTTTATCTTCCGCCCGCAAAATGTTGGTTATATCGATCTTTTGTTTAGAAATGAAACTTCGCTGTTCGTCTTTAACTTGCTTTCGTAACTTACATGTCTTAGTTTTGAATGATTGCTTGAGTTGATGGTAGTATGGTTCTGCCCACCCCGCTTGTCAAGTGTGGTGTACACCAAATCACGACAGGTTTGAGTGCGGACATAGTGTAATAAATCAACCAAGAATATGAAAAAAGTTTTGTTGTGCAATATGTTAACCTTTTGCATAAATAACTTTTCTTATTGAAAATCAACTTAAGATTGATTTGCTACAATGCACTGGAAAGAAAATCAAAATATCTTACCCATCCCAGAACCATAGTACAAAAAATACTCGATATATTAAAATAGTATAATTCATCCCAAAATATTTTTTAGTCATTTTATAAAATAATTTATCTTTCTGGTTTTTTTTTTTATACTAAAAAGAACATTAAAATAGAAGTAATTTCCTTACCACATAAAATACCATCAATATTTAAATTTCTAAGCGTGTTTTCTTCCTTATTCATATTATGCAAACCAGAAATATAAATGAGAAAAGAAAAAGAATAACTATTAATATTAGCAAACTAAAAATATTTCATGAACTCAAATGTATCTGCAAGAAATACACATGCTAAACAAAGAACCACGATCGCTTTGAATTATGTTGTACAAAAGGTTGCAGAAGAGGGAGGAATTTTACAAAAAATAATATAACTCCTATCTAATTAGAAGCCGGCAAAGGTTCGAAGGTCAACACCTTTACGAAGAAAAAAAACAAAGAAGGTCCATGCAACCCTTTGGAAAAGGCAGGCATACCATTTGTACAGGCATAAAAACTTTAGAAAAAAAACACTCTTTTATAACTATTTGGAAAAAGTCCCAACGCCTTTCCGAGAGTCATAACCCTCAATTCCTAGTCACACTTTTAAAAAAAACACCTATACTAATAAATTATTTCTGATGCTCCGATAAACTGTCACACCCGAGTCTACACCCTGACGTGGCCGGCACTCAAATACCATCACTGGTCCCGTACACTCAAACCCTCAATCTGGCTGAGCTACAAGAGAAAGACGAACTTAATCATAAAAAGCCTTAAAACTTGAATGATAACTTTAAAGAAATACATATTCCTAGCATAAAAATATCACTTATCTTTAAAACATTTAATAAAATAAATGCAAACCATAGACTCCGTTAACTAACTACAATTTAATGAAGCCTCTAACTGAATGATGAAAACATGGACAAGACCCACGCGCTCCTAACGAAACGGAAAATAATGAATTCACTCCATCAAACCACGAGGCTCACCATGGGCTACTAGAACTCTATGTATCACGAAGCTCCTGTTGTGATGCTAATACCGTGTGTCCTGCATCATGAAAAGATGTAGGGGCCAATTGGCTTAAGCACGTGGACTGTACGGAGTACGTAAGTGGAATTCTAAAGCTCACTATAAGGCTGATCTTGAATAAATATGGAACATACTTACCCTCTTCTCAAATTGAAACTCAGAAAAATCAAGAAGTGGATACTCAACTCGAGATTAAATAAGAACTCAATATATAATCTCGACTATGGAAAACTCTAATGCTCGACATGGAAACTCAGTCACATATACTCCTTTTGATACTTAACTGAACTCATTTTCGATATAAAGTAATTGACACAGTGAAATATAAAGAAAAGCTATTTAAAAATATGATGTTAAATCAAGATAATATATCATAACAACATCTCATCCTCTCCTCTCAAGTCTACTTGTGCATAATGAAAAATTCACGTACCCCATTCATACTAAGTAGAACCCCTGAGGACCCTATAACTACATACTGTGGGAGTTTTCTCTAACTCCAACTATCCTATGCCCTACGTAATGGTACAAACCTATTACATCACGTATGCCAGAGGACCAATCCGAACACCTTGCCTTAGTATAGCACTGCTTACTCAAACTTATATTGGATCCACGAAGCTCTCTTTCACTTGATCATCTAAAAATTTATGAATCCCTCAATTCCTCCTGTATGGATACATGGTTTACATGGAGTCTTGGTTAGATATGAAAACTCTTATCCCCATATCGATGCCATACATACTCCCAAATATACTTTAATCTCTTTATTTAATAAAACTTCCTTCCTTTGGATTGAGATATTTACATGAATTTACTGAAACCTTTTAGCTTTAAAAAGCTCATTTTTAATCATTGTTCCCAATTTGTTCAAGCTCTTTCGGAACTCTTAGTTTCCTCTTTTAAACTTTAAATGTGAAAACATTAATAAACCTTATAGGGAATACTTAGTTTTCCTTAAACTTTAGAAACTAACACTCAAACTCGTACTCTTTGCTTAGCTTTGGACTTAACACTTCAGGAATACTAGTTTGTTATAGCTTTTGAGAATTTAACTGAACTCTTTTACTCTTGCTTTGACCTTGAACTTATGTCTTTAAAACCAAGTTGAAAAATTTTTTTGTAAAATACTTTAGAAAACTTTAATAAACTTTACTTTGGGGGGACTTTGTCTAAACTTATAGACTTTGACTCTTAACCTTCCTTTGAATGTTATGGATTCAAGGCTCTGAGCTTCAGTGATGATTTAATGATGTTCAACTTGGAGGGGTAATGTGGAATATGAGCATGAACTAATCAACTCAAAACTAAAAGACAACCTTCTTTTCTTAAATCCAGATAGGAATAAGGAACCAGTACTCAAGACTTAAACTTGGATACTACTCAGTCTCAATGATACTCGATTTATGGAATGTCAATGCTGAAGTTTATGGCATGAAAAACTCGACGAGAAATCTCAAGTAACTTGTTGTAACTCGTGTATATGCTCTCTAATACTCTTACATTTACTCCATCAAAACATCGTTCAAAATCAATGATGGATCTCAAAGAATTCATCACAATTTAACTTAGAGAACTTTCTCGAACTCTATCTTAACACCCTCTCTCTCCTGAATGTAAATTATGAATTTAAGAGGTCTTTTTCAATGGCATGGTAACGATTCAGTTTTACTGTAGACTTATTGAAAACCTTCTCCTCCTTCATGCTCCTTACTTGATCTTGTGAAAAAAATTACTAGAAGTTGTAGAAGATCCCTCAAAAGACTCACTTCATGGTCACTTTCTGGCAGGCAAGCCTGCCGCGCCCCCCATGCCCCAACCTAGATTTCTTCTGCGAGCACATTTTTCTCTTTTCTCCACCCTAATCATCTAATTCGACACAGTTTCTTTCCAATCACTTGGATTTCGATACTTAACTGTTCTTACACTATAACTACTTAAAACAATAGTAAATTAATAAATTTTATCTCAATAAATCATCAACTCCAAAACGACAACAAGTATTCAGAATCAACTTTCAAGACTACCTTTCAAGAACTCATCAAGGAATGCTAATCTTTAATAAACTTTAGCTTGAAATCTTTTACGCTAACACAAATACATACTGATTGTTCATGTTGTTGAACTCCCCAACACTATTGAAAAATTACAATACCTCCAAGGATTAGCCCATGGAGAAAACGCCGCAACGTAGACTCAAGAACGTCGCTGCACCGCCTCATCAGTTACCACCGCCCTTGCCTCTTTTTGATCCGCTTGTTCTTTTCTTAGCCTCTTCTTTGAACTCTAAAATAAACCCTAGGTCTTATTAGAATTATAAAAAACTGAACATCCAAAGGAGTAGACCCCTAAAATGGCTAAAACTAGTAAACTTCATTGGGTAAGTGGAGGGAAAAAATAACCCCTCACCTTTTCGCTAACAGTTCTTCCTTCCGCGACAGTCTAACTTCAAAATGTCATATCTCACTCATCCGAACTCGAAATTTAGCGAACTCGTTGGATTTTGAAAGATAATTCAAAAATATTTCCAATGGTATTTTGTAGAACACATGAATTATCCTGTACTGGGAGTTATGGTCGTTTGAAGTTGACCCAAAACTCATACTTAGCTTAACTCTTAAAATTTTAGATTTTTATTATTCCCAATAAAATTCCTTTTGGAACTCTTGGTGCTAGATCGAGAGAAATGATCTTAAGACTTAGAAAATTTTAATTTCGTGGTAAAACTCATCACTATGATGAACATCGAGTTTAGCTCGAAAATTCTAAGGGTGTACATATACCTTGCTAGGATTGATGCATTATAGATATTACAATCATCATCACACAAGTCACTATTGACAATTTCATTTGACTCTTAGCACAAAACTTGTATGTCAATTCTTTGTCTTTCATATATAAACTCAAATACAATAATTTAATAGATAATTTTTAAAAATAGTGTACCCGTGGGGGGAGTTTCACTTATACGTGGAATCTACGTGAGCAGAACTATTAAATAATAACCACAAACAACATTGTAATTTTGACTAATTATCAATCTTTTTTAGTGTTCTCATATTTCAACACTAGGACCTGATTGTTCCATAAACTTTAATAGATTATCATTTGGTACGTCATCTAACATCAACTTTCTTAAAATCATGATCTAGAGAAATTATGATCTAGCTCCTTTCATTTCAATCCAGTGTTCCCTAGGTCCCGTCATTGTCATTGAATGAACCCTACAATATGAAAAATAAATACGCATGTTAACATTGCACACAAATTGGGGTTTTTATAGGTAAATTGATAATATAAATTTCTTAGAGTTTTAAACTTACTTGAAATGTGAATTTAAAATTTTTTAAAAAAGGGTTCATGATTAATTGATATAGAGTTTACCTCAAATATTCTCAAATCTCCTTAAAAAAGTAATTTTTTATTAAAAATATAAACATTTTATCCTATACGACATGACTATTTTTTCCAAATCTTATTGCAAGATTCTCAGTAATAATCGTATCTTTTTCCGCAAAGTCGAGTCAACTTTTCCGCTTGAAAAGCTTTGTGTGCCACTTGTAGAGGTTTTATCATTTTTTTATTCTGCACAAAATGAAATACTTGTGCAACCAACTAATAATTATTTATCATAGAAATAGATTTTTCTACTTGAATATTTAATTCCGTTCTGTACACAAAAAACTCACATAAACTATCATGATTGGTATCATGTTAAGTGTGTATGCATTTGCTGATTGTTGCAATTGTATTGTAGGTTAACAAAAACATCTTCTAAGAGATAAGTAGATCCTTTCTAACAGGATATATTTATATAATATAACAATTTAAAATGATCCACAAAAAGATTGTCACGTGTGATAATTTCAATAATGGTGCTAAATACTCATACACTTTTGTATGCAAGAAGAGCTATCAATATAATATAAAAGTAGGAAGGGCTGTCAAAGGTTTGTATGGATGAAGTAGATATAATAAGTCCCTTAACCTATATCCCAAACAAAATGTCAATGTGAACTTAAGTTTCGCTCCGAATATAATAGTTGTTGGTATTGGGTAGTGTGTCATTGGGTTACTTATTCAATCATGATATGAGAAAGATTTTACCTCAATTTTTAGTCTTTTCCCTCATTTATAAATATGTTGCGAAGAATTTTTTAAGTTGGACCACAGATTTGTATTTTAATCTTTATCCTGGCATAACTGAGTTAGGCCAAAAGTATCTTATTTTCCTTTCATACAATATTCTAGTCACCGGTTTTTCGCACGCCAGAAAGTCGTAGAATTCCTTGCATCTATTTGCAAAAGTTTTTAAATATAAATATGTTGATGTGTCCTTCTACAAAGTATTGATTGCTTTGAAAAAGTAATGATGCCCACATTGCGTGGAGGTGTGAACTTTCTGCATGTAATAAAACAAGTTGTACTTGAAAACCTAGTATGAAACTTATAAAAAAGACAAATTGTAATGATTGGTACATAACGTTATTACGGAGGAATCTCTCACCCATACACTATCACAAACCTGGGATTACACCACTATCTTGATTGCAATGTCTCC
>JAKWJA010000237.1:0-20886 GCA_027704765.1 Solanum habrochaites
GACTTAGTTAATCTGTCCACAATTACCAAATAGAATCAAACTTGCCCATGTCTTTGGAAACCACACACGAGATCCATTGCAATTCTCTCCCACTTCCATTCAGGAATGGGGCCATTTTATGAAGTGTTCCTCCTGGCCTCTGGTGTTCATACTTTACTTGCTGACAGTTTGGACATTTGCAACAAAATCAACACTGTCCGCTCTTCTTCTACCCACCAAAAGTGTTGCCTTAGGTCACGGTAACTCTTGGTTGACCGATGGTATAGGAATATCCGGAACTATGAGCCCTGTAAGTATAGTGTGGATCAATCATCAACACGGGTACACATACCCGTCCCTTAATTCCTCAAAACAACCCTTGCCTCACTCCATTTCGCTTCTTTAGCCTCTCCTCGCACACCATATCCCAATTCGGCTTCATTTCTCATCATCCAAAACGGTTTCCCCTTATTTTGGTCAAGAAAAGGAAGATCTCGCCTCCACACTGGCCAAAAATCTCCCTCTCATTACTCTAACCATAAAGTCATTGCCAGAGCTAAACCTCTCTAGCCAATGGGCGTCTAGAAACTTGTTAAGTGGGCTTAAACTACCCATGCCGCCTGCTTTTATACTTAAAGCTCTGCCACAACTTAGCTTTCCCGGGTGATACAAATGGTAACATCATAATCCTTCATAGTTCCATCCACCTACTCTGTCTCAAATTCCAAATCTCTCTGATAAAGACATACTGTAGCTACGATGATCCGTAGCGACTTCACACTTAACCCCATATAGATAAGTGTCTCCATTGCTTTATGCACACACACCGCAGCCAACTCTAAATCGGTGGGTCGGATAATTACGTTCATGACCCTTTACTTGGCTCGAAGCATAAGCAATCACATTCTTCTCTTGCATTAGCACTGCACCCCAACAGAATAGATGCATCCAATAAACAATGAGTTCTTACCCTCTACTAGAAGGTAAGGATAGGTGCGGTATGTGACAAGGTCCTTGAGTTCTGAAAGCTTTCCTCACATTCATCCGACCATCAATGGAACAGTCTGTTAGTCTCACGTTCTGTCAATTGGAAGCAAATAGAAGACGATCCCTTGACAATCGACGGTAGTAACTGGCTAAACAACAACTTCTTATTTCTGACACAGTTATAGGTCTTCACTCAATTCTTCCTACTTCGATCTAGAGGATCCACCATCACTCCTCCTTCGAAACCACGTGCCCCAAGAAGGACAACTGAATCTAGCCAAACTCACACTTGGAAATTTTGCATAAAGGCTTTTATCCCTCAACATTTCAACACATTCTCAAATGCCTCCTCAGTCCTCTTCTTACTCTTGGGAGTATATCATTATCATCAATAAATCGATGCACAAATTAGATCCAGATGATGCTTAAAATCCCTTCATCAGCTCATGAAGCAGCAGGGGCATTCGTTATCAAAGGACTTACCAAGAATTCAAATAATGCCCATACCTGTTCGAACAAGCAGTCTTTTGGCACATCTGCTGCCCGTATTTCATTGATAACCAACCTCAAGTAATCTTAAGAAGACCCAAGCCCTGTACTGATCGAACAAATCATCAATGGGCGAGGAAGAGGATACCTGTTCTTACAGTTACTTTTATTTAGTTGTCGATAGTCTATCCATCCGAAGACTCCCATCTTTCTTCTTAACAACAACATAGGAGCACCCAAGGGGGGGGGGGGGGGGTGGTGGTCACTTGGTCTATGCAACCCTTACTTAATACACTCTTGGAGTTGGGCATTTAACTCGTCTTAACTCAGCGGGAGCCTTCTATAAGCGGGTATAGAACATGGGCGTGGTGACCCTGGTTCAGATCGATCATAAAAAAAAAAAAAAAAGAAGTCAATATCTCTATCCAGGGGCATACCAAAGCAGGTCCAGGAAAACACATCCTAAAAACTCTGCGGACTATCGAACCGACTCTTAAGTGACCTACTTGGGTAGGTATCATCCCTGAGGTGCGCCAAGAAGACTAGACACCCTTACTAACCATTCTCTTAGCACGAAGAAAGGAGATGATACGAACGTTGGAATGTAGTCCACCCTCCCACACTACACTGGATCTGGTCCAGGCTTGGCTAACGTCACAGTTTTAGCATTACAATCCAAGATTGCAAAATTTGGAGAAAGCCAAGTCATTCCCGAAATTCATCGAAGTCAACCATTTCTAGGATAACCAGTCTACATGAGATTGCTCCCCCAAAGTCACAAGACAAAATCTATACACCTTTTCAACTATCACCGACTCACCACCGGAGTAGAAACACGAATAGGCATGTCAAGCAATTCACAATGTAATTAAGACCAGTGTCAAATGAAGAAGAAACATATGAAATGTGGATCCAGGACACAATAATACGGAAGCCATCAATCAAAACAACCAAAGATTACCTGTGATAACAGATCAGATGTCTCTGCTTCAGACCGCCTAGGGAAAGCAATAACAAGTGGGCCCTATCACCTGTTCTGCCGTTGCCCCTACCATGTTGTCTGAGTGGCTCCAGTGTGCCCGTTACCATCCGTCCAGCCGTTTTGGTGACGCACCATTACCTCGACCACCGCGTTCTCAGAATAACGGCCGCAACATGACACCTCTACCTCTAGCTATTTGAGGTCTGTATCTCTGTTTTGGACAATACCTCTTGATATGCCCCAGTCTCCCCCACATCCATAACACGCTTCTGGATTCAGCATAGTCTCTCCAGAGAAGTGTTGACTGGCTGAGGTGGACCCCCAACTACAGTCTGTAGTGAAGACTGAATTGGGTCGGACGAGTAACCTCCTGAACCCTGTCCTCTAGAGTAGAACCATTAAACTCACCTCCCTTTCGAACCTTTTTGATGTCGATGCCATGGTGAGTCTCTGGCTTCACCCCTTCCTACCTCTATCACGAAGTCACCACTTCTTGAAAATATTTTGCCTTATCCGCTACCTGTAAGGCTGAACTCTACAATTCTGACCTCAACCCCTTCACAAACGGCAAACCCCGCTTGTGGACTAAAACATAGTTGGTGTCATGCCTGATATGCCGCGAAACTGAGCCTCATATGCAGTAACCGCATCCTACCTTGCTCTAGGCTCAAGAACCTCATCTCTTTCCTATCCCTTAAAGTTGGGGATATACTTCTCCAAAACACTAGATAATGTGCCCAGTCATAGGTGGTGCCTTGTTTGGTTGACACTCACCATGTGCCGCCACCACATTTTGCGTCCTTGAAAACTGGATAAGTCACAAACTCACACCAAACCGTTCTTACTATACCCATCTGTGTAGTAGCTCATGACAGTCACCAGAAAATCATAGGCATCCTCAGTTCACATCCCCCCCTTGAAGACTGGAGGTTCATTTCAGGACTTACTGAAAGTTCATGCTGATCATTGTCATTATAGGCCCGTGGTCAGACGAGGAAACTTGCCTATTTCAATTAGGCATCCATGGCGGGGAGCCCATATAGTTTGCATGTTTGTACTCCTAAACCTGAGGTGGCTGGTGAGTAAAACACTGGAGGTGTTTGCCCTGATCAGATAACTCCACTACGATAAGTCAAGAACCTGATTTATCATCTCCTGGGGTCGGTTGGGGTGGCAATTCCTCATATCTGGCACTTGTTCCGTTTTTTTCCCCTTCCTCACCCTCTCTCACTACTCGCATCGTTGAGGAGGGAGGGGTCATTGGATCGGGTTTGGGGGGGATTTAGGGTTTGTATTTAGAATCACCGCCCTAGTTCCAGATGGTGCTAGGTGCCGTCCTCTTCTCCTAGAGGACGTCCATCCCACGACCCCTCTTCCACGGCCTCTTGTCACTGCTCCTCCTCGGCTACAGCCCCATTGCTGGCTCAAACGCATCCCCGTCCCGCCGGTGCTGGTGTTGGCGCAGTCGTTGCTCTAGTTCTAACCATCTGCGAAATAGAGTGAAGATGGTCAGATACCATTTGTATCACCTAGATACCAATTGGATCCAAGTACTAGCACGAAGGAAGAAAAGAAAGCATGGAGTTTCCTAAGTCTTATAGCCTCTCAAGGAAAAGTAAAGGCGTCCCCTACCGTCCTTAAGACCTTACCAGCCTGTTCTTGTTGTGGATGAGACCCAACGAACCTAATGGCTCTGTACCACGTTTGTCATGACCCAAAACGGGCCGCGACTGGCACCCACACTTATCCTACTATGATGAGCGAACCAACCCAATCCAAATTCCCACGTTTCATCCATAATTTACAATAATATAATGCGGAAGACTTCACTCAGTAAGAAATCGATTAAATTACTTATAAAAACTCATACATTATTATTCCCAAAACTGGAAAGTCCTCCCACAAGAACATCTAGCCTCAATTACTATCTAAGGTATCTAAGAAGCTAAAATAAATACAAAGCTAGCCTGCCTGAAAAAAAAAAAAAAAAAAAAAAAAAAAAAAAAAAAAAAAAAAAAAAAAAAAAAAAAAACAAAAAAAAAAAAAAAAAAAAAAAACTTCAAGGCATCAAGAACAATGAAGAGATTGATCCAGTCCAAGCTAGAAGCATTAGCTCACCCTGAGATCCGACGTGATGAAACTGGCTAGAGGTTGCGATTGAGTTGAAGGCGATGGTACGTTGGCTGCACTCCACAATAACAAAGACAGAACATACAAGTAGGGGTCAGTACAAAACACCAGTACGAGTAGGTATCATCGCCAACTCGAAATAGAAAACAGTAATATATCCAGATAATATCATAACTCAACTATAATACTCAACATGTAGCAACAACAATTACTGTACTCCGTCATACACCACCAAAGTTCACTCCTGAGGACTCAAGCCTCAATACCAACCCAGGGGAATTAGGTCAGTAGATGAGTCATTAACAATTCTCTTCAAGATTCATTATCTTTCTACCTGGTGTCGGAATGTGCACTCCGATCCTCATCAGACTATCCTAGTGTCGTGAACTGACACCCGATCCATATTCTATCCTGGTGCCGGAACGTTGCACTCCGATCCTCATTCTATCCTTGTGTCGAACGTGACACCCGATTCAATTCTATCCGGTGCGAAACATGGCACTCTAACCTCATTCTTATCCTGGTTCGGAACGGACACCTATCCATGTTCTATCCTGGTGGCCGTAACGTGGCACTCCGATCCTCATTCTAATCCTCGTGTCCGGAACGTTACACCCGATCCATATTCTATCCTGGTGCCGGAACGTGACACCCGATCCCTCTATTACTACCCTCTGGTGTCGGAACGTGACACCCGATCCTCTAACCTTACTTCCTTTTAGTTCATCAAGCCTCTTTATATAGGCATCAATCATACCAAGAGGTTTCAAGATAAAATTCAATAGCTTCTCATGCATTTTTTCATCAACAATTATCTATATAAACTCATCATTCTAGTTTCATGCACTTATATATATATAACTCCTCATGCAATACACACAATTAAGCATATAGAAGGGTCTACAATACTACCCAATACATATATTCGCTATTAAGAGTTTACTAGGAAGTATCATAAAAACATAACCTCCTCCAACCGAAAATTGTGATCAAGCAAATCAAATTCCCCAAAGCTTTGTTTCCTTCCTCTTCGTTTCTATTCTCCCCTTTTCTCGTTCGATTCTCTCTCTCCCTTTGTTTCTTTCTATTTTTGTCTTATTCAAACCCTCTTCTTTACCCTAATTACATTAATTAAGTATAAAATGGAATAATAACCCACTAATTAACTCAAGTTAGCCTCTTTTAACCCCAAGTAATTAGCCGTATTAACATTAACCCACTACTTTTAATAAAAAAAAAAAACAAAAAAAAAAAAAAAAATAAGGCAGGAAATAGTCCTAAAACGCCCCTTAAATTACTTAACAAAATCCGACCCAGCCTGGGATTACGCAGCCTGTGACTGGCCGTCGTGCCTGTGACGGGCCGTCGTGCTGTGATGGTCCATCCTGATGCTCCGTCTCAAGTTAAGAGACTTGATTTTAGTAAATGGTCTGTGACGGGCCGTCGTGCCTGCGACGGTCCGTCCTGCATTCGTCGTGACGTTCAGAGAGTCGCTCTCAGTACCAAATTTCTAAATCTAAGTGTTTTGGAACGAGACGCCCACGACGGTTCCGTCGTGCCCATCACGGTTCTCGTGGGTTCCGTCGCCTCAGCCAGTTTTTTTTCCAGAAATAAAATCTGCTTGCTCAACACGACTAACACAGGTCGTTACATTAACGTTTTGAAGTTTTTCTAACGTTTACTGATACCTTGATATAAATTAAATAATTATATTTATACCATTTTGTATATAAAGTCCTCGACTTAGAGTTTAATTTCCTATATATTTTTTTGTCTCAAACACTTGATTATTCTACAATGTAAAAGTGTTTGCTTTCGAGAAAGATGTAACTTGTGAACTCAAGTGCATGTTTATTTGGTTTTTCACCTTGTTTTTAAGTGATTTTCAATGTTTTTTCTTTTGTGTCAAATCTTAACGGTTAAATAGATAACCGAACCGATAACGATCAAAAGCTGATAAATCAATAACCGATAATCCAATATCTTAATGGTTTTTTAATGGTTTAGCATCTCTACAAATTGATAACCAATAAGCCAACCCGATAAACTTCAAATTCGAACTGAACCTGCCGATACACATTCCTAGTTGTAGCATTTGCATGTTTTGGAAGTGCTATGTAATTATAACCTTCGTACTTTATATAGATAAGTAAGAAGTCATATTATATTTTACGGATATTTTCTTATTGGGTAAACCGAAAACAGAACCGATAACTATCAAAACCCGATAAACCAAAACCGATCAAATAATATCTTATTGGTTTGTTCTCGGGTTAGCTTATTTAAAATTGAAAACTGATAAATTGAACCGATAGTATATAAAATCGAACCGAACCGACCAATGCACACCCCTAATGCTAACTCTTTGTATTGTTTTTATTGCACTGTTTTTTATGTTAAATTATAATTAACAATTTTATCACATTAATTTTTTGTTAAATTATCATTTATAAATTAAAATTATTTGTATTATGTAATTTCAAAGGGGAAGTGGAAAATTCTTAATCAATTTCCTTATATTTTAGGAAATTACTAAAATCTCTCATAACTCAAAGTTTAAAGATAAAAATATTCATATAAATTTAAAAGTCATTCCACTAACTTATTTAAAATTGATCTATCAATTCTAAATAAAATAAGTGCAATTACATGCATGTGTACGTTTTTTTTCAAATATAACTTTCGTAAAACATATTTTTCTTAAATATTTATTCTTAATAACGAATCTTCTCCGGATTCATTTTATTTTAATCTAGATCTTATTTTTATGGGTAGTACCTTCTAGTGCATAGGGTTGCCTTATATTTTTTTACAAATAAATTAATAATATCACAACTATGACTTTCATAATTAAAAAAGGGCAACTTTCACATGTAGCAAAAAAAAATTCATATTTATATGTTATAGCCAAGTTTGCATAAAATTTTGGACTCTATAGGCACACATAGAAACTGTATAATTCTTTCATCTATAATAGACCGTTGAAGAAAATTGTATAAATGTAACTGTATAAAACACGAAATGAGAAAGACAGCTTGGGTAGAGAACTGTATAAAAATGAATGTATAAAATGAATTGTCATTATTATTAATCATAGAACATTATATACAATTTGAATTTGTATAAAATGAGAAGAGAGAAAGACACAAGAGATTTGACAAGATATACAATTGAACAAATCGACTTGTATAAAGAGAAAGAGAGAAATTCGATACAATTTGAAAATTGTATAAAACGGAAAGAGAAAAGGAAACAAACGAACTGGGCAGGGGAATATTTTATTGTATAATTATAAGTGTATGGACGAAAAGATATGTACTTGCATGTGTATGTACAATTTTTCTCACGCTTTATACAAACGAACCACCATTGACATTCAGCTTCTGTTTTTGTATAAGTGGAGCAAGGCTAGGGTGGCGAGCGAGATTTGGGAGAGTCGCGAGCGAGATGTGGAAGAGGGGAGATAGGGGAACAAAAATATATGTTCTATACAAGTTTCTCTGCTTTATCCTTATAAACAATTTTTTATACATTTGTGTTTGTATTAAAAGTAGGAAGTCGAGCGAGAAGATAGGAGGAGAGTGGCGATCGAGATATTTGGGAGAGAGACGCCTGACATTTTTGGCACACGTTTGCTAGGGAGCCCCAATTAAATCAACCCTACTACTCCATTTATTTTAATTTTTAATTTGCTATTCTATACACTTTTTCCTTCGTATCTTTTAAAATATTTTTTAAAGAAATAATTTTATTTTCCTTTTCTCTGAAAAGATATGATTTGAAACTAATCTTGCTAATATCAACAACATTTTTTTCTTTGATAATAGCATGTTGAAGGTACTTATAATTTATTAACTTTATCTAATTAAATATTAAAAATAATATATTAATAATTTATATAAAATTAGATTAAGTTTTTATAATATGTTAAGATAAACATATTTATTTAGGAACAAATATAAAATTTAAAAACTACATAAATAAAAGAAGATAATTATAGTAAATCAAAAGAATAGAAGTTGATCCCTTTTTTCATCTTTCATTTTTTTCTTTGCACTAAAAAATTATATTTATTTGATACATATTTTTAAGTGGTTATATTAATTAATTTACTTATAATAATTTTTTAAAATTGATCATCGAGATTCATTATTTTGTACATCATTATTTTATTAAATGAAAATCGTCTTATTTTGCAGGATTGAACGAGAGTTGATTGTGCTAAAGGGATCACAACATACTTTATAAATTATATTTAGATTTTAGTTAAAAGTAGAATCAATATACTTAATAGTTAGTTTTAGATGAACCATAAACATATTTAATTATTACACAATGATGTTCAACAATGCATATCCTTTTGGTTACTTATAACAAAGGAGGGAGAAAGTTGTTAAAAATTTTTAGTGTTTCTTGAGAATGTATCATCATTGCACATATATTAGGGGAATAAGTTTGTTAGCGTTATTTGTATATATTGTATTAAAATATTATATATGATTATACATATACTTTTAAAATATTCGCGCAACGCGTGGGTACGTAAACTAGTTTGTAGAATACACCAAGTTAGAGAGAAAAATTATTTTGAGATTGTCACGCCCCATTTTCGCAGAAAACGGGTTTTGTTCACGACCTAACAACTCTTTGGGATTTCGGTTTGGAGTCCCACCTCACTAATTAAGGCGCGTTAGGGACCTATTAACCTAACTAAGTCTAACTAAGGTCAACGAGCGCCGATAATTAGGTAAGGGTTCAATTACCTCAAGAGGAAGTGTTTAGGCATCCTCGAGGTCCACAAGTGTGGGTCCCCGGCCATATTTAATGGCCAATCTATGTTGGGGTTACAATTATAAATCAAGGTTCACTTTATTTATTATTTGATTTAATCTTACTAGTGCATATCAAATAGCAACCATCGGGGCCTATTTTTTATTTATTTTTTATTAATTTGAGCATGCAGGCTAAGTTATAGCATAATAAACTCAGTTTTAAACATATGAACTATGTTATAAACAACATTGACAAATTGAAGCATTATCAGGTGCGTAAAGTAAAGTTGAAATTGATAATTGTTTGAGTAGAAAAATTTTTTTTAGTTTTTGTAAAAATGTTTGTTTTCTTTAAGGTATGATGCGACGATATGTTGATCGCGCTCCTCCACCATAGAAACAATTTGATTTGAGGCGGTCTAAAAAATTCGTTTTACGTTTTTGAAATGATTTCAAAGTAATTTAAATTTTACAGGAGGCACAGTAAATATTTTACCACATAAATACACCATATTCCCTTTTGAAATCATGGGTAGGGTGTACTTCCGGGGACGCGTCAGGTTTAAAAAATGGGAACTAGACCTCGGATTCCTTTGACTTTCCCCACTAACGAAGGTTAGGAGATAGTGCTTATAATTGATTTCAAAATAAAACAATGGCATAAATCAATCCAAAGTTTTAAGGAAGATTGAATAATATTTTTAAATTATGTGTAAGGTTTTGATATCAAATAATATTAAAAGCCAGTCATTTGGTATAATGCAAGAAATGATTCTAATTTAGTGTCATTAAATGAATGCGGAAATCTTTAAGGAAGACAAATAGATTAATTACACTATCTTAACCAATTTTTAAGGGGAAGGGCCAAATATGACAAACAAGTTTATTTTTTTATGGATATTTAAAAGTTATTTACAACCTATAGACATGATTTCAGGTGTTCAAGAAGG
Organism: Solanum habrochaites; assembly: GCA_027704765.1. NCBI lineage: Eukaryota > Viridiplantae > Streptophyta > Magnoliopsida > Solanales > Solanaceae > Solanum > Solanum habrochaites. The sequence continues at coordinate 10,290 of JAKWJA010000237.1, forward strand.
AGTAAACATATATGCCATGGATTTTGTAACTCTAAATGATAATGAACCAATGAACCTTAGGCATGTTGCACATCAAGAAATGCTAAAGTTTAACACCTAAATCAGGCCTACTAAAATTATGATTTGAATTTTAACATTGAAAATTATGAATCTATCTTATTTTTCTTAAAGACTTATTACAAAACGAAGCAAATTGAAAATTGTTTAGATTATAAAACACTACAAACAATACTTCTAGTGGTTAAAGAACAAACCTATGCATGATTTCTAAAATTCAATGAACAGTAGGCATGTAAATCCCCCCCTCCCCTAGACATCCTCACTAATTTATATATATGATCTTTAGAGTTACAAAATGTTACAACATTCGAATTAAATAAAATAGAAATATATATATAAAATAAATATATCGATAGATAGATAGATAGATTAGATAATAATAGTTCAATAACAAATAAATCTTTCTTCAATTACGTCTTCACTTTGAACTGTCAGTTTTGAACGTAAACCAATCAAAGAACACCAAGAATCACACTTATTAGTCACGGTGAGACAAATGTAATTGTTTAATATCAATTCTACATATATAAAAAAACATCATAGCTTACACAAAGTGTTGTGAATGTAAAGATAGTGTAATGTTCAGAATACTAACCAGTTTTAAGCAAACAAATTGGATCACCTGTTACTCGAACAAAGTAGCAAATAGCGAAGAAGAACCTTGAATAATTCCGGAACTTAAAGTATGGTTAGAGTAGCATAGCATGATAAGGAAGAATGATGAAGAACTTGTGATTGCCCGTGCCCTGTCGTGTCTGCTTGCTGCCACTCCTGCGGGCGGGGGTCTTCGTTTGTTATAGCACGAGGGGAGCACACTAATGGAACTAAAATAGATCAAGGCGTAATTAACTGCTATTTCTTCTTTTCAAGGAGAGCCAAAATCAGAAAATATTTAAAATATTCCATTACCAAAAAAATTAACTAGTAAGAATAGAGTAAAAATACCTTCCCTTAAATAAAGAAGAGCCAAAATTAGATTTTTAAAAATTATTATGTCACCAAATATAAACAAATCAATTAGGAAAAATAATATAGTTTTCCTTAAATAAAGAATGGCCAAAATCAGAATTTTTATTTTTTTTAAAAAAAAATGATTACCAAAAGCATCGATTACCTAATAATACCCTCTTTTATTTATTTATTTTACCGTAGAAAGAAAGATTTAGCACAATATTAGACACATATTCTGTCACCTAGTGATTAGTAACACCACATATAATTTTAAAAATTGTACACCAAATCACTAACGCTAACCGAATGAACTTAGTTTATTAATTTCTCACAAATAAATCTTATCTGCAGGGCAAGGAGAGAAATAAGATTGAACACATTATTTAGCATAAATAAACATTAGCGCACAGTTAATCCTAACACATTTTGAAAATCCGTCAACGCATGTTATACTAGTCACGGCTAATTACCGATATTTAAAGGATCATTAAAAACTTTTCAAATATATCAACAATCACTATAAACTATGATTTCACAAGATATAGAAGACGATAATACTCAAGTTACGCCTTGTAGTCAAAATGAGTGGCCACAATTAACTGAAGGCTACACAATTGGTTTGAAAATGAATGAATCATGTTTAGAAAGAAAAATAATGACAACACAATATCGAAATATAAGAACCCAAGATATTATCAAAAATTCAGCATCCCAGGTGTATAACAAGGAGGGGAAAGTCGTAATGGGGGTCTGACGAACAGGGAGATGGAAGGTCCGGGAGGTGTGAAGCTGGGAAGAGGTACGATGGGATGAAGGATGGGTGTTGAGGCAGGAGGAAGACCTCCTCCCTCCACCTACCAGGTTTGCACCCGTCCCAAGCCCCACGCAAAAACCGCAGGCAAATGAGGTATTGCGATAAGTGAGAGTAGATGAAAAGAGTCCTAAGCTGAGCCAGGGGAAGGACCAGCGTAATATGAGAAAAACGTCAAAAGGACACGGGGGTTTAAAGAAGTGGAGGTGGAAAAGAGGTAGTGCGGGCTGAGGAAACTAGGATGCGGTAGAGAGAGAGGAGGAATCGACTGGAGATTCTGAGAGGGTGAGAGTGTTGTGGTGAAAGGTGGCAGTAAAGGGGGCCAGGGAAGGGGTGTTGGGATTAAAGTTAGGGATTTTACGGGTAACGGGGGTAGGGGGACGGAGATGAGGTGGGAAGAGAGGAGGGGGGGGAGTTATGAGATATTAGGTTGGGGAGTGGGGGGTTGGCGGGGGGGAGGGGGTAGTAGGACGGACGAATGTTAGGGGGAGCGGTTACTGAGTGAAAGAGGAATTGGATTAAGGGGGTGGGAAGAGTATGATATTGATCAGATGGGGGTGAAAGGGGAGGAAGAATAAGGACCTCATAGCTGTGAGGGGAGGGGTAACGGTGTGCGGGGAGGGAGGCAGAGATGCGGGGGGGAGCGGGAGAGGACTTGGGAGGGATCGAATACTGGAGAGATTGAGGGAAACGCGAAATGAGATAAGAATGGGTTAGGTGAGTTAGGGGGCCCGGGGCGGAGAGGTGGGGAGGACGGTGGGTAGATGATGAAGTGATAGTAGAGGCGTGAGGAGTGGACACGTGGAAGGGTTTAACGCTTTCAGGGAAAATAGGAGAGGAGTGACATATTGGAGAGTACAGGAGAGGTGATGGCAACATCAAGTTGGAACGTTATGAAGGTGTTGGGAGGGGGGGGGGTTGGGGGATTGGCGGGTGAAAGTGGACAATTAGGTCGGGGTATGGGAGGGAGAAAGAGAGGTGTGGGGAGAGTTAAAGAGAAGATAGGATGCGCTAGGGGTGGCGGGGGGAGGAATCCGGAGGATGATGATATGGGTCGCTGACGGTGGGGAAATGTGGTGTGGTAGGTGTTCGGGGGAAAACGGGTTGTGAACGAGGCGTATGGACGGGGTTGTACGGGGGGAAGTAGGGGTTTAAAAAAGGGAGGAGGAGAGATAAGAGCGCACAGGAAAAGGTGGCGGAAGAAAAGCGGGGAAAAAGGAAGAAGTGGGGTAAGATAAGGGGTGAGAGCGGGCGGGGGGGAGTTGATAGGGTAATTGTAGAGGCGTGGGGGAGCTGAAAGGTAAAGGGTGACGAGGGGAGCGATGGGCTCGGGAGGGAACGGAAGTCGTGGGGCACTACTATGTGGAAGTGGGGATTAGGAATAATGGGGTGAGAGAGAGTCATTGCGACGTGAGGGGGATTAGGGACGAGGGATATTAGAATATGGGATGGTGGGTGGAAGGGGCGATGCGAAAGAGGGGGGGAGCGCCGCCAAGTGGACGTGGGGGTACAGTAAGAAGGGAACGTGGTGGGAGAATGGGGAGAGGGCGGAATAGTATGAAGGGGAGTGGTAAAAGGAGGTGAAGAGTGTGGTGGGAGAGTGGGATAGGTTGGGGGGGGTGGTATATGTTGTAAGGGAGTGGGAACAAGGGAGGGGGTGTGGGTTGAAGGCAGGAAAGGTGAGTTAGGGCGGACTAGGTGTAGCTTGGGAGGGGGTGATGGTATGAGGGAGGGGGGAAACAATGCGTGGAAATGTTAAGGAGGAGTACCCTCATTTTTCCATGAAAAAAAGGCAATTGTAGAGTAACAGTTCATATGTCTAATCACTAGCAAATGGGGACCACGATATTAAAGAGAAAGAACAAAGTTATCGCATACTAATTTAAGAACTAACAAACGACATACGATGAAACTTGAAATTTAAAGACCGTGAGCCAATTCAGGCATAAAAATTAAGATTTAAAAGAGAAACATACCTGGGACATATCTGGCCTTATCACACAACACTCAAGATTTCCCTTTTTTTCTCATGGCCGTAGAAGAAAGAGGCGAGGAGTTTGCTGTCTCTCGGAACAGCCACCGCAAGCTGATACTCAATCTGCTGTCACAGATGCCGAGAAGAGAGGAAGGGAAAGAGTCCGAGTGCGCTGCCCGTTCTAACTTCCTGGCGAATGCTGCTTCATCGTTGTTGGTGGTTGTTGCTGTACTGCGTGCGTCCAGAGAGCGGCTGCCTTCGCCCGTAAATTAGGAGGACCGAGCGAGCTGTTAGTCTCGCTATTTGCTGGCTTCAAAAGTAAAGAAAATAAAGAGAAGAAGTAAGGGTAAGACAGAAGTGGAAACGGGAGAGGAAAGGGGGATGGGAGTCTCTTGGGCTTCTGGGTCCCGCAAGTTTTTCTCGAATTGTATGAGGAGAAATCACTAAGTATATAGATCTGTTCGTTCCGATTTGTTTCTTGTTCGCCTTAAAAATGGGGAGAAAGAGAAGTGGGTTGGTTCTGCCAAGGTTCGCCTTCTTCTGTCGCCTTCTTTCCCTTTCTTTTTTGGTCCCTTTGCTTTTTCATCTCCTACCTTCCTCTTTCCCCGCCCCCTATTGCTCTTCTCTTCTGCTCCATTCCTTTTGTTCTTTCGCATGTTCTCATCTATGATTTTGATTTTTTTAAAAATGGACGATGAGATTAAAAGATGATGTTTGCAAATTGATTGACAGAATATTAGTCGTCTTTGTTCTCCCCTTTCCCCTTACCCTCCATGGTCACTTAGTGCCTATTGCCCCATCAGTGTCCCATGTCTTCTCCTCCTGCCTTTTTTGGGGACCCGTCAAAGCCCTACCTGTCGCCTCTGGTAGTTCGGCGTCCAATGTTCACCTCCGATACGCCTCGCTCCTCCTCGCTGCCCCTTTCCCCCCTTTCCTCCCTCTGGTCTGCCTCCCCCGACACTTTCCTTCCACTCCTCCTCTCTTCCCATCTTTTTCCTTCCTTCCCCCCCTTTCTTTCCCGTTGGCCCTTCCGTTCCTCAGTTTCCCCCTCTTTTCCTCCTCTTCTCGCTCCCTTTCTCCCGTCCCCCCCCATCCCCCTACTGCCGTTGGTGAGCCCGCCACGGCCGGCGAAAAAGTCTAAAAATTGGAACAGACGAGGATGCGGAAGGAGTCGCCTAAAGGTCAAAGGTCAGTCAAAATTGGGGGTACAAACATCTGCCCCTGGTGATTGAGACTGCCGCCTGACTGTATGTCCGCACCCACCCTTATGCCTTAGTCGTCACTATTTTGTCGCCCGACGACAGATGTAGGGCGTACTTATGTGGGGGCTTACTTATTTTGTCATCTCATTATTTTGTTAGGTGCTTACCATGTTATGTTATTGCCTTATTTCTTGTCTTTTCTCTCTGTTCACCTTTCCCCTTTTAGTTAATTGGTTATATATCATTTTTCCCCTCTTCCCTTTTCCCTTATTTGCTTACATGTTTTAGTCTTCGTATCTTCTTTCCTATTTGCGTGATTTTTAAATTCCTTTTATCGCTCTATTTACTGATATGTTAATTCCTTATCATGCTTATTGCGTGATATTTTAAATTCCTTTATCATGCTTATTTATGTTTGTTTATAAATTTTCTATCTGTTTACCGCGTCCACGGGAAAGCGAAAGGGGGAGGGGGAGGGGAGATGTGCAGCCCGCGCAGACGGGCCCCAGGAGTGGGACCCCCGCGGCCGGGGGGGGAAGGTGGGGTCTCGGGGGTGTGGCGTGCACCTCTCAACACCGCCAAGTCCTATTCAATACCCATTAAGAGAGATCGGCATATGCGTGGACGTACCGATAGTTTTCTACCGGCCGAATCCACGAGCCTCTCGCATTGATCCCTTTCAAGTCCTCGTCAAATACAACCTTATAATCCTTGTTAGATCATACATACTGGCATAAACCCTAGGTGGTTTGATCCTTGGCGCAATACACATAATTAGTAGCCACCCTATTGTTCTAAGTGCCCCAACACCCTTTAGACAAATTTCATACTTATGTTCAATTTGATCATCTTATGTAAATCAAGTCTTAGTCAAATGAGTGAAAGACTTTCTTTGACTCTAAACTTCAAATTGGCAATATACTTGACCATTATGGTTAACTTGATTCTATTAACTGTTCTAATTGTCCCACTTTAGTTTTAGTGTGTCATTCATTTGAAATTACTATATTTTGGGCTCACTATTAATAATTTCCTTTTGTGTTTGATTTGCTTCTTTGAACCTAAGAGGTTGTCTTAATTGGATTTTGGCTCGACTAATAACCTGCACATGACAATGTTAACCTTCGAAAAAATCCCTTTCTTCTTCGTCCACAACAAGTACCTTTTGGACCACTCTCTCCTCAGCCTATTCCTACTCACACCCTCTCTCAACAAGGTCCCAACACGCCTCACTGTGTGCTTCACATAGAAGGGAATAGGTTACGAAAATAGAGAAGTCTAAGCTAGATGCATTGCATTAAACAAATCATGACTTGGAGAAAAAGGTAATGAGGATTAAACTCATACCTACTCATGACCTAAGGTATAAAAATTATGTCTACACCCATAGTTGAATTGCCGTCGGTATTTAAAATTCCAAATTCACACAATGTTTTTGACGGACGTGGGGATCCAATAGCACTCTCAGAATTTTTGGCACAGCTAGTTGCTTAGAAAACAATTACCTCTCCTAATGATGTTATTTATTCAAAGCTTATCAGGAATACCTTCACTTGGTACGTCAACAAGACTTGACAAATGGCTCGCATGGGAAAACATGGCTGAGACTCTGTGGAACAATACAAGTTTTAATAAGAGGTTGATCCTACAATGGGAAATTTTGCTCAAATTGAAGAATTAAGTCAGTAATATTTTGAGGAATATTTCATAAATGGAGAATGGACGCCTCCAAGATACACACTTACCGCATGAGATGGTTGGTCCAAATCTCTCATCAGATCACTTGAGGTATATACTACAAAACCTTTTTCTTCGCTTTATTCAAAGTTTCGACAGGTCTAATTCGCATTGGAAAGAGTTATACTATGTCATTCAGTCTGGAAGATTGTTGATACACAAATTCCTCTTACAATCCTGACAAGATCCTTAATAAGGAAAGAAGATACCTCAACCTATATCCTCCGAAACAAAGAAATCAATATGAGCAATTCATGTCTTTCTTGAGCCTTCAACTCGCACGTATCTCCATAAGGTTGAGAACTCGTGTCTCACTCCGTTCTTAAGGAAACTTGACCGACATTGCCAGAGACTTATGGGCTAAGTATTCTAAACAAATAATGGATGGATTCCCAAACCCTCTCTTCAAACTTTGATCTATCAAAAAATTGTGCCTATCATTCACACATTCAAGGTCATGACACCGAAGAATGTGTCATCATTGAAAATAATATTCAGAATATGTGAAAAAAGGAAAATTATAGTTCAACAGGACCAAAAACCACAATTGCAAAGCTTCTATGCGCAAATACATTCATCGTTCAAGTAGTATCCTACAAAGATGTAACGTTAGGAACTTGACAAGGAAGCGTAAATCAACATCAGAGAAATTGAAGACAAGACTTTGCACAAGTTGGCTTTATTCTCTCAGACCTTATGCCCAAAGTCTTCCTCATTCCTTTTTTTCCTTGTAATTCTGAACATGTTGACCTGATTTCCTTTTTGGATACTATGCAACCCTTGATGGGTCCGTCTTCTATCCAATAATGTTTCTTTCTCTCGCCATGGCATTCAACACCTCCTTTACAAATTCCAATCTATGCTAATCGACAATCCATTAACATAATTGACATTGAATTCAAAGTCGAGCCTTAATGTCGCAAAATACAAGACCATCACTTTCTTTGAACTTACAATTTTTCTTTGAGTGAAGCGATAAAAATTCCCCACTAATAAACTGGGGCATAATTTTTGAGAACCTCAAAAATTTTCACAAAGAGATATTTAAACCAAGTGAGGTGTATATCTTAAACTCTAAACTGAGCAAAATTTTTAAAGAAATCCTCAAAAATTTCATCATTACAGAATGCAACTCCTAAAGGCAAAACACACAGGTATGACCATCTCTCGCCTTTTGATTTACAATTTTTCTCCGGATGCATGAATAAATTATATATGAGCGTACTGTCATTTTAGGAGCTACTATATGCCATACTATCCTCAATTTTCTTTTTTTTTGGAAGAGGCTATTTCAACTTCTTCTACGATTGACTGAATAGATATTTGAGCTCTCCCGTCTTATTTTTATAATTAGGCTACTCCGCCTTACAATAGGATGTTTTAGGCTCTTCCGCCTTACAATAGGATGTTTAGGCTCTTCCACTTACAATAGATATTTAGGCTCGGTGCTGCCTTACAATACGACATTTAGGCTCGCTGCCCTTACAACGACGTTCCGGTCTTCCCCTATACAATAGGATGTTAGTGCTCTTCCGCCCTACAATAGGAATTATTTAGGCTCATTTGCCTTACAATACGACATTTAGGCTCGCCTGCCTTACATACGACTTTTCGTCTCTCCGCCTTACAATAGGAGGTTTTAGGCTTTTCCGCCTTAAAATAATGATGTTTAGGCTCGTCCTCTTAAATTACGTTTATACTCTCCTTACAATCAAATTTTGCTTATAGTAGTATCATGTTTGTTATACTATCAAATATTCGTGAGTTTTACGTTATTCTTTAAGATAGGTTTCAATTCTTCAATAAGTTAAAAGACTATTCAGGCTTGCCACGTCCTCAAACAGATACCCTTCTTATCACCTTTTGTCATTTATTAGAACTCATGTGTTTATCATTATTGTTCATGCTTGATCGATTTAACGCTAACATTTTATCCAGAACTTGAAGATATGATTGATCTCCTTTGATTATAAAATTATCATGCTATCCTTATCAAACATGACTCTATCATCTTCTTTTTATACTCGAACCTTGCTCAAATGCAGAATAATCCTCACTCTATCATGTTGCTGTCCTATCACGCTCTTCTAAGCCTCCAAATCTCTCTTTTCTCGCTACGCATTCTTATCCATTCAAGCCGATATCGTGCGCTTTCAATACCTTGCGCTCTTCTCAATTTTAAGAGTTTCATTTGCTCTTGAATCTAGAACTACACCTACCTGATCTTCGTATCACCAGAGATATGTAGCGACTTAAAACCAAAGTCTCTTGTCTTACCCTTTTTCAGGAAGAGATATCAACAATGGACAGAAGTTGAGCGTGGGGAAGTGGGAGGTAAAAGGTGAAGTGGGGTGGGCTCAATTCGGAATAAGGCTCGGGTTGTTTTAGGAATCGAAAGATGAGTGGGCTAGGATTGGAGAGCGGCGGATGTGGGTCAATGACGGAGGGATGGGAGTGGGTAGTTAAGGTTTCAACTCTATATCTCAATGTAAACCCACTGAATCTGTCGTCGGTCGGACTAAATCTGCTACTAAGTCAACATTGGTGTGCGACATTCAATTAATTCATCTCAATCAACCACGGGTGAGCTGTTGACAACCAATTTTTGACCGACCCTTTACCCTTTTTTAAGAATACTATTCGATTGCAATACGTATTTAAAGTTTAAAATTTTAAGTCATTTTTTCTGAAATTTCATTTATTATCGTGCACTTTTCTCAAATTATCGTAAATATTCATATGTTTTAAAATTATTATGAACTTTCAAATTTTTTAAATTTTAAATGATTTTTCAATTAATAAAATATTTTAATATATGTAGTATTTTAATTAATAGCAATTCCTACACTTTCCTTAAATTTTAAATTTCTAGCCCTATTCTATCATAAGTTTTGCAATTGTAACACTTGAATTGATATGTATTTCAATCATATCCCTCTTTCATTTCTTCTAGTCATTTTAATTGCACTTAACGCCATTTCATATTCAATTCCCACTGATTTCAATATATCTCTCTTTTAATCTCATCCATCTATGTTATTAATCGAACTTAGCCCTTCATTTTCAAATTAAGATCAGTGGTTGTGTTTAAATTTCCTATTCTCTCAACACCAAAAGACCCAAAACCTAAAATTCTAACCCATTTTTTTCTCCTCCCTCACCCATATCTCCAGCCGCCTCTCTCTCCCTCCATTCTTTCCGGTGGGAATCGCCACCTTCAAGTGGTGGCAGCCGACCCTCTCTCCTCGCCCTTCTACTTAGTTTCCCCCTCCTCTCTTCGTTCTTCCCGTCTCCTTCCCTTCCCGTTCTTTCTCTCCATATTTTTGCAGGCGAGAGAAGAGGACGACTCCGAGAAGACCACCGGAAGCAGCAGCAGCCAGCGACCAGCAGCCCTGCAAAGCCAGCTTTAAATTCGATCAGCAGCAGTGAATCGACAAAACGAGCAGCCCCCTCTCCCAGGTCGTCGGCTAGAGGACAGCAGCGAGTGATGGCGTGGATAGCCAGCAGATGGCGCTGCTCCATCTCTTCTCTCTTTTCTTTTCCGGCTGGAGTAACAGCCAGGCGAGGCTAGTTTCGAGCAAGTGTGCTTCAGCGCGAAATAAGATTGCAAGCTCCAGGAAAAGGCGGATTTGTACAGATCCGTCGAGGTTTGTTATTTTCATTTAATTATCGTTCATCTCCTCCATTTTTCTTAATTTGTTCATTCCCGATCTGTTCTCGAATTTTTTTTTATGTAGAAGTTTTACGCTTGACTTGATGTGGAAATCACCAAGTCATCATAAGATTAATAGGGTGAAATATGCTATTGAGAAATTTCCATGTCTCACCCCTAAATCTGCCTGCTATCGTTTGATTACTTTG